>PVHP010006098.1:0-56210 GCA_004024765.1 Zapus hudsonius
AGTTAAGCAAACTTTTTATCAGTTGAGGCTGTTCTGTAATATTTTGTAAGGTAACAAATTTGGGTAATTCAGAAAACGTTAAGATTTCCAGGTTCTGCTATTACAAGAGAATTATATGACCTGTGTGTTTCTTAAGCGTAGGTATGCGCAGAATTACTGACAGGGCATGCATGCTAAGACAGATTGTTGGATCCCTATCGTAGGTTTACTGGTGTGGGGGGTTGCCAAGAGTTTGCATTTCTGAAAGTCCCACTGATGCAGATACTGCTGGCTTGAGGAGTACACTGAGAACTCTTAGATCAACATATATATAGTCTTTGCTATGTAGAGATCTGGTTATATGCAATAGTTATCAGAGAGCCCTTGTAGCTCACATTCCATAGTGATTCTTTGTGTCTTAGCAGCTAGGAGATAACTTATTTGTGTTGTCTAGGGGAAAGAATATTTGTAACACCATGGGAAGTGTTAACCATAGGAACCCTATGTAATGCTGTGATGAAACTTGTTATGGTTAGAAAAATGTTGAATGGAAGAATTAAAGCTTTCATTCAATTGCTTTCTATTTGTTTTTTCAATTTAATTGCATGTGTGTGTGTCTCTTGACTCAAGTGAATGCCAGATGCTTGTGCCATTTTCTGTGGCCAGCTTTTTGTGGATGGCTTGGGAATTGAATGTGGACTAGCAAGTGTGTTTAACCACTGAGCCATTTTTCCAGCCCCATGATTTATTTATATGTAGTATTATTTGCAAGCAGAGAGAATGAGAATGGGTTCTCTAGGGCCTCCTGCCATTGCACTCCACATGTATGCGTCACTCTGTTGTGGCTTTATGAGGGTGCTGGGGAATCAAACCTGGGCCTCTAGGTTTGCAAGCAAGTGCCCATGCCACTGAAACATCTCTCTAGCCCAATTTATATTATGTATGTGTGTGTCTATATATATATATATATATATATATATATATAATTTTTTTTTTTTCCGAGGTAGGGTCTCACTCTAGCCCAGGCTGACCTGGAATTCACTATGTAGTCTCAGGGTGACCTTGAACTCATTTGCTGTCTTCCTACCTCTGCCTCCCGTGTGCTGGGATTAAAGGCGTGCGCCACCATGCATGGCTCTAGCCAAATTTATATATATATTTTTATTGTATGATTAATTCAGTAGGTTTGGAGAACTGTGACCAAGGAACTGTGGTCTGCATTTTGAAAACCATTTAAGATTCTTTTATTTTTTTTTATTTTTATTTTTTAAATATTTTATTCATTTTTCAAGCAGAGAGATACAGAGAGAGAACGCCAGGGCCACCACCTTGTGGGTCTGGCCTATGTGGGTCCTGGGGAATTGAACCCGGGGCCTTAGGCACTGGAGGTAAGTGCCTTAACCGCTAAGCCATCTCTCCAGCCCAAGATTCTTTTAAAGTCATTTAAATTCTGCCTATCAGGAAGCCTGTAGGACTAGTTCATTTACATATTTAATGCTGGGCTAGGATGACTTGAACATAGTATTGCTGACTAAATTGACACCTTTATGGCTACAGCATGACAAGCCTAGGGCTAATGAGTTTCTGTTGTATATATTGGCTCAGGGATCCAAGCACAGGTGTTCAGTGAACATACAAGGCAGCGATACACTCCTTTTATGACTTGTTATTGGAAATCATATAGTATACCTTGCTTACATGTTCTCAAGATCTGTCAATTTTAGCATGTTTTATAGAGCCTGGAATTTTAATTTTTAAATTTTTGGTTTTTTGAGGTAGGGTCTTGCTCTAGTCCAGGCTAACCTGGAATTCACTGTGTAGTCTCAGGGTGGCCTTGAACTCACAGTGATCCTCCTACCCCTGCCTCCAAAGTGCTGGGATTAAAGGCATGCACCACAATGCCTGCCCCTGTAATTTTTTTATTATGCAAGCTACATGTATACTACAAAATGTTTGCGTACAAAACAAAGCAAAAGGAAAACTTCCATATTATTAATCCCAGCATTCCCCTGGATCATCTTGAAAAACAAAACAATAAAAACCCAAAATGTATAAAAGAAATGAGAAAAGAGGTTCCAGTTAAAGTAAGCTAGTCAGCACCCCCCTTGTTCATATAGAATTATTATATACTAGCACTGAATCCTCGCCCCCAAATACATTCTCACTCTAGCCCAGGTTGACCTGGAATTTACTATATAGTTTTAGGGTGGTCTCAAACTCATAGCAACCCTCCTACCTCTGCCTCTCAAATTCTGGGATTAAAGGTGTACACCACCACACCCAGCTAGCACTGAATTTTAAGCCCTAATATTTGAATATTTTATATGCATATTCCTTATTTTTTGTTTGTGTGTGTGGTGTGCTTGTTCGGGTGTGGGGATTATTTTTGTTCTTGGGGAGGCAAGTTGTCTTCCTCTATCACTCTCCACCTTATTCTTGGTCTCTTGCTGAACTCAGACTTCACCAATTCAGCTTGACAAGCTAGCCAGCAACTCTCGGGTATTCTGCTGCCTCTGCCCCCCCTGCACTGGGGTTACAAGCATAGGTCACCATGTCTAACTTTTTTTTTTTTTTGTTTTTTGAGGTAGGGTCTCACTCTAGCCTAGGCTGACCTGGAATTCACTATGTAGTCTCACGGTGGCCTTGAACTCATGGTGATCCTCCTATCTCTGCCTCCCCAGTGCTGGGATTCAAGGCGTGTGCCACCACGCCGGCCATGTCTCACTTTTTTATGTGGGTGCTGGGAAGGTTCTCATGCTTGTTTAGCCCTTCTGTATGTATATTTCTAAATTGAGGAAATGTGATTACAGTGCTGTTATTTTGTAGTATCTTAAATTGTAAATTAAAAGCAAATCATGTTTAGGTTTTTTTTACTTTTTTTCCCCTGTGGCATGGTCTCACTCCAGCAAAAGTAGCCTACCTTCTCTTCAAAGAGAATGGACTGGGGCTTGGCGTGGTGGTGCATGCCTTTAATCCCAGCACTGGTCAGCCTGGACTAGAGTGAAGACCCTACCTCGTAAAACCAAAAAAAAAGAAAAGAAAAGAAGAATAAGAAAAAAGAGAATGGATTGGGGGTGGGAGATGACTTTGTTGGTTAGTTGGTTGTGCAAACATCAGGACCTGAGTTTGAATTCCCTAGTACCCATGACTGATCCCGTCTGGGCTTCTACCAATGGTTTTTAGTTTTTTTGAAGCAGGGAGGCTGGCCTCAAACACACGGCAATCCTCTTATCTCAGCCTCCTGAGTGCTAGGATTATAGACATGACCACCAGGCCCAGTAAGACACAACTTTTAAAGTGGGTACTAGGGAATTTAAACTTTGCTTGGTACTTTGAGTCTTATTATTGCCAAGGAATTACATATGTTCACAATTAAGATTGTTTTGACTATTTCCCTTTAATTTGGATTTCCATTTATTCCCTGTCCACCAGTCTTTACAATTAATTCAGATTAATTCTTAGAACTGTTAAATTACCCAGGTATCTTTTTGGGAATCTTAAAGTAGTTTCAAAGTTTTGGTTTTTTGAGGTAGGGTCTCACTCTAGTCCAGGCTGACCTGGAATTTACTATGTAGTCTCAGGGTGGCCTTGAACTCAGGGCAATTCTCCTACCTCTGCCTCCCGAGTCCTGGGATTAAAGGCATGCGCCACCACGCCTGGCTTTAAAGTTTTAATTTTAGCAAAAAAAAAAAATAGTTTGCTAACCTCACTCTTAGACTAACAATGCAAAGCTGTTGAATGATTTAGTGTCCATAGGTGAAATGGTAGTTTTGTGCTATTCAAAATAAATGCATGGATGAAGTACATCAAAGATAGTGTACCCCATATGTTCATCCAGAAACATATACTTATTATACCATCTATTCACATGAATATTTTGAAGGATAGGACAATAGAACAAGGCACCTAAATTTAGCTTTGGTATGCACAGTTGGGTATAAAAATGATCTTAATTATATTTGGCCTTCATCCATGCCTGGTCTATAAGATAGCATCTTTTTTTATAAATCCCAAAGAATAAGCAGTGTTATTTCATTGATTTACAAGTATTTGATATCATTCAGCAATGGTCACAGTGTAATTTCTTAGTTTATTATAAAATTTAAAAAGAATGGGGGCTGGAGAGATGGCTCAGTGGTTAAGGCACTTGCCTGTAGTGCCTAAGGCCCCGGGTTCAATTCCCCAGTACCCACATAAGCCAGACCCACAAGGTGGTGGCCCTGTTTCGTTCTCTCTCTCTCTCTCTCTCTCTCTCTCTCTCTCTCTCTCTCTCTCTCATCTCATCTCTCTGTTTGAAAATGAATAAATAAAATAAAAGATACATTTGAATATAATTTTAAAAATTTAAAAAGAATGTTTAACTCAATGGGAATATGACTGATTTGTAAAATGGTCATATAATAAAGTTTTTGATTAAAAAAATGAAAGAAAAAAACATAAGCTAATATTTTGGGTTGTAGTACATGTAAAAGTTATATATTTGAGACAGACTCAATTACTTGTTTTGTCATTGTTGGCATGGCTAAGCTAATGTGTACCTTCAATGTGGAATGTAATTATTTTCTTGTCTTTTCTAGGGTAAGCTTGATGATTACCAGGAACGAATGAACAAAGGGGAAAGGCTTAATCAAGATCAGCTGGTAAAGTTGTTTACATTTACTAAAGGGTTTGTGCTCATCATTTTCAGTAAGAAAAACTTGTGGTTCTTGGTGTTTCTAGTTAAGGTAGGCTTTTTTTTTTTTCCTCATTTTAGGATGCTGTATCTAAGTACCAGGAAGTGACAAATAATTTGGAGTTTGCAAAAGAATTACAGAGGAGTTTCATGGCATTAAGTCAAGATGTAAGTAAAAGTATGTTTATAAAATATTGATAGTAGGGTTAGTAGAAATCTTAACTGTTTGGATTTATTGATTACTATTGATAAGCTCTTTGAGACATGCGAAGATTGGATTCTAATTCTGTGTAGCTTGAAAGACATCTTTGTTTAAAAAAATTTTAAGATAGAAAATATGGGTACACTAGGGCCTCTTATCATTGCAAATGAACATGTGCTACTTCGTGCATCTGGATTTACACAGGTACTGGGAAATTAAACCCAGGTCATTAGGCTTTGCAGGCAAACACCTTTAACTGCTGAATAATGTCTCCAGACTGAAAGGTACCTTTCAAAAAGACAAGCATTATAGTAATTGATCTCACTGATGGCTGTAGATTTAGCTTAGCTGTAGAAAGCCTGCCCTACCAGATATGACACCACACCACCAAGCAAAATAAGGGCCTGCGAGACGGCTCAGCAGTTAAGAATACTTGATGCATAAGCATGAGGGCCTCTAAGGCCAAGTTTGAAGCCCCAGAACATACATTACAAAATAATAATAATTAAAATCTGGGCATGGTCATGTACATCTGTAATCCTAGTTGTTGGGGTAGGGGGATGGTGGGAGGAGACCAGAGAACTATTGGGGCTTGCTGATGGATAGCTGCTCAGGGTTGAGGGAGAGACCCTGTCTCAAGGAAGTGGACAGATTATCAGTAAGATGGCATTTGACTTCTCTGGCCTCTTGAATGTACACCTGGTATGTCTACTCATGCTCACATGTGCACACACACGTAAAGAAAACTCAGTTATAAAAATGAGCTGTGCAAATATATATTTTCCATATGTTCCTTTATGACTAATGACCATCTCATTCATAGGTCCATTATCACAGAGGCTAATTATGCACAAATGGTAATTACTCATTCCATTGAGGATCTTAAGGGATAATGCAGATAGATAGATACATTGACTACTTTTTGAAGCAATCCAATAGAAGAATGGGTTTTGCCCAAGCACTTATGCTTGAGTCATAATTCTACTATTGTTTAATCATTATATGACCCTGTTCCAAGTTGTTTAATTTTGTTGTTCTTCTATTGCTGTTTGGCAGAGAAAGAGTGGGCTATAAGGCTAAAGAAAGACAGGCCATCATAGTACCTCAGTTTTAAAAAAATTTTTTAAACATTTTTATTTAAGAGAGGGGAGGCACATCATTAGTGAGAATGTGCATGGGTGCATGTGCTAGTGAGCACAAATAAGTATGGGTATACCAGGGCCTTTTGTCACTGCAGATAAACTTTTAATTTGTGTGTCTGGCTCTATGTTGGTAGGAGGGAATTGATTCTGGACTGGCAGGCTTTGTAAGCAAGTGCTTTAACTGCTGAGCCATCTCCCAGCCCAAAATGTCAATAATGCTTAGAAGAGGATTTAATGCATAACTAATGTATTTTAAACAGTTACTGTTGCTTATTCTATCTCATTAAAGAAGTTATATATATTTTAAAAGGCATAGTTTGATAATTTGCTTAAAAAAAGTAATTAAATGTATATCCATTAACTTTGTTTTGTACTACTACTATATCTGAATATCAGAGACTGGGCACTTTATAAAGAACAAAAATTTATTTTTCATAGTTCGAGATGCTGGAAATCCAAGACCAAGGCATTGGCATCTGGTGAGGGGCTTCTTACTATGACCTCACAAGGTAGAAGGGCAAGGGAGTGACCCCACTTCCACAAGCCTTTTTTGTAGCAGCATCCATTTATAAGGGGAGGGTTGCCCTTAGATCCTAGAGAATCACCCAGAGGCTTCACCTTCCAGCACCTGCATTAAGGGGATTAAATTCCCAACACATGAGTTTGGGGTGTGTAGGAATTTGTTTTGTTTAGCTTACAGTAGAGCTGTAGACTTGATGAGCTTTGCCCCCCCCCATTCCCTTTCTTCCTTTTCCTCTCTAGAAATAAGGTTCATGAAAGCAAGGTTGCTATGCAGTTTTATTGTAATTCTTTGGTATATTTTCTACATTATTAAACACTGTTTTAATTGTGTTCTTAAGAGCAGCTTCAGCCTAGCTTTAATCTTTTTCCTTATGCCCTCTTCCCTACTTGAACTGTTGTTTCATGAAAGTTAGCCCTTTTTTTTAAAAAAAAAAAAATGCCTTTTTTCTTTTTTGGTTTCCATTCACATTCCTATTTGTTCTCTTTCTTTGCCATTCCTCCCTGAAACTGCTTCTCCCATGATAGGAAAGCTCATCTATTTCAGTAGAAACAATTTCTCTTGAAAGCACACTAGGCCATTCTTGTTTAGGCGTATATATCACTGTCCATTTATTGCTGAGATGTCATTTGCCTACTGCCATTACAGATTTGTATTACAATCTTCATTTCTCCATTTCCCCCCTCATGTATCTATACTTTGTTTTGTTTCTCAGCTCATTTTAGCAATGCTTGAAAAATAGGAAAAGAGGAAGGAAAACAGTGCCATACCTCTTAAAGACCTGCCTGACCTTCTGTCCTGCTGATATAAACCAGAGGAAGTTGACTTTGGTCCTTTCTAGGGAAAAGGGATAGAGGCAAATCTATTCATGTTGAGCTTTAACTTTTAACACCTTTTTCTCTCAGCTAGGATTTTCTTATTCGTAAAGACTAAAGACTTACTCATAATACTTTGGCCACTGTTCTGTTCTCGGTGTATTGAAATGCCTTGTGGTACTGGGGCATTGTTTGGAGTACAGGGGCAGTGGTGGGCTTTGGCAGTTTCTTGTGAGAAGACGGTCCCTGCAAGTTTAAAATTTGGTTTCTTATGTTTATATTCTTTGGCAGATTCAGAAAACAATAAAGAAGACAGCACGTCGGGAGCAGCTTATGAGAGAAGAAGCTGAACAGAAGCGTTTAAAAACTGTACTTGAGTTACAATATGTTTTGGATAAATTGGGAGATGATGAGGTGCGAACTGATCTGAAACAAGGTTTGAACGGGGTGCCAATACTGTCTGAAGATGAATTGTCACTTTTGGATGAATTCTACAAGTTGGTAGACCCTGAGCGGGACATGAGCTTAAGGTATAGTGGTATTTGATAATAGAAACTTAACAAATATTGCCTTGATTGACAGTGCAAAGGTAGCTAATTTGCTGTTCATTATTACTAGGTTGAATGAGCAATATGAACATGCTTCTGTTCACTTGTGGGACTTGCTGGATGGAAAAGAAAAGTCTGTATGTGGAACGACCTGTGAGTATCCCAGACAATTCACTTCCATTTAAGATAATTTAGACACCTATAAGTAACAGTCCACTGTTTACATTTTGGTTTATTTCCTTTTTGCCTCTTTTGGGGGGGGGCATGTTTGTGTGCATTGGTTCTGTATAAACCAAAACACAAATCAACCAAAAAGGTCTCAAAATGTTCTGTGGTGCTTTTTGTAATCCTGTCTTTCTTAGCTTTCTGTAACAAATTTAACCTGAGATAAACTATGAGGTGTTAAGTTGGTTTGGATCATAGTTTCACATGTTTCAGTGCAAGGTTGGTTAACTGTTGATTTTTGAGTTTGAGGCAGAACAGCATGGCAGAAAATTTACAGTGTAGCAAAGCTAATCACCTCAGTCTGGAAGTAAAGACTAGCAGGAAATGACCTGGGTGCACTATGTCTCAGCCTCCTTAGAAGGGAGCTATCAAAGAGCCGAAAAAGGAAGTTTCTACCATCTTCTGGTAGCATCACAGGCTGGCAGCCAAACCTTTCAGGTAGACATTCCAAACTGAAGGCAAGTACAGTGCCTCTCATCTCTAGCCCTAATTTCTCAGCATGGCTTGGTATATAAACTGCACTGCTTTAATACTGGATTGGCTTGACAATTTTGGAACTTGATAGGAACTGGTCTTTCATTGTGACTAGTTTTGTGAAAAACATGTTATATATTGTTCAAAATTCTTATTTGTTAAGCATTTTTATTTATGAGAGAGAATAAATGTCCCCCAGTGCCTCCTGCCACTGCAAATGAATTCCAGATGCATGCGTTACTTTATACATCTGGCTTTACATGGGAGCTGGGGAATTGAACCTGGGCCATCAGGCTTTATAAACAAGGGTCTTTAACCATTGAGCTGTCTTGCAAGCCCCTATTATTATTATTATTATTATTATTATTATTATTTATTATTATTTTGAGACAGGGTTTCACTCTAGTTAATGTTGACCTGGAATTCACAGTGATCCTCCTTCCTACCTCTGCCTCCCGAGTGCTGGGACTAAAGGTGTGCACCACCACACCCAACTTGTTTCTTACATATTCTACACGTGGTCAGTGCCTTTCTCTTCCTTTAGTTTTTAGGAGTTGGTTAATTTGAGAATATATTTTTCTATATTTTGAAGATGCTTATCCTGGGCTGGGGATGTGGCCCAGTGGGTAGAGTGCCTACCTAGCATGGACTTTGTTCTGGGTTCAGTCCCTAAAAAAACCAGATGTGGTTGTATGCCTGGAATCCTAGCCTTGAGGAGGTAGAGGCAGAAGTATCAGAAGTTCAGAGTAAGCTAGCCTGAGCTACTTGAGATTGTTTCTAAAACAATACAATAAAATGCTAATAACTACTGCAATATTCCACCTGTGTGCTCTATAACTTGAAATATGTAGCTATTAGTTTTAACTCTACAGTAATAACATCAGGGAATAGTCCTTTTCGTGCTGAGTGAGGATGGAACCTCTAGGGCCTCCTGCACAGTAGCAAAGCTCTCTACCACTGAGCAGCATCTCTAGCACATTTTGGTTCTTTTTTAAATTTGAGGCATGATTTCACTGAGTTGCCCAGGGTCATCTTGAATTTATAATCTCCTTACTCTGCTTCCTGAAGAACAGAAATTATAGCCTTACCACCAGGACTCCTTCGGAGCAGATTATTGTTGTTATGTATAAAGTTGAATTATAGAGCTTGGTGTTTGAACATGGCAAAACTATATGCACTCTTAATTCCCAAAGTAACACTTCCTTAAGAAAATTTGTAGATCAAATGAGGTGCCATTTGTTTCTTTTTATGTAAGATTCATTTGCTTTGTGCATGTGTATGCACGGGTGCACACATGCACCTGTACATAAATACTAGATACTTTATGTATTTGAGAGAGAAAGAGCGAGCCAGGGAGAGAGGATGGGCACACCATTGTCTCCTGCTGAATGGAAATTTGAACCTGGGCTTCAGGCTTTGCAGACAAGCGCCTTAACCACCGGGCCGTCTCTCCAGCCTGAAATACAAGATTCTTGCACCATCTTTTGTGTCTAGCTTACATCCAGGGCACTGTAGACTTGCTTTGCAGGGTCATCTGCAAGTGCCTTTTGACCATTTGAGCTGTCTTCCTAATCCCCATTTTCTTGAATTGTTTCTTCAAGTTTTATTGTAGTCTGTATTAAACAGTCTTTGCTTTTTGCTTTTTTGAAAGTGTACATTAGATTTATCATTGGAAGTTTAATTGGAGAATAATTGTGTATATAAGCTTAGCAGCTTAGAAAGGTAGCCTAGCTTAGATGGCTCAGCGATTAAGAATGCTTGCTGCTTAAACATGAGGGCGTCTTGGGCTGGAGACCACCAAGTTCAACTCCTCAGAACACAAATTGAAAACTGGATGTGTTGATGCACATTTAGCCCCTGTGCGGGGAGGGAAGCAAATCCCTAGGGTTCACTGATGGGGGTAGTAGCAGCTCTGGGTTGAGGAAGGAACCTAGTGTTAGGGAAATAAGTGGATGAATAAGTAGACACTGTTCTCCTGGCTTCTGTATCCACATGCACATCTGCACACATTCATACAGCACACACTCCATACTCCACACATACAAATGCTCAGAAAAAATAGCAGCTTTTTATGGACATACGAATCTCTTCAATCTTGGAGCTTGCTTGGACTGTTTTCTGTCCATCTTGTTTATATATTTTTAGGAATGTGACATCTTTTTGTTTAGTTGTTTTTTTGTTTTGTTCTTTTATTGGTAGCTTCCATAATTATAGACCATAAAACATATCCCTCCTGACCCTCCTCATATTTCTTCCCCCTCTCAATTAGTCTTTGTTTTGGTATCATTTTTTTCCCTCCCATTTTGTGTAAGTATTATCAGGCACTTCGAAGTCATGCATATCAAGGCCATTTTATGTCTGGAAGTTTGTGTTGTAAACTTCCTTTGGCTCTTACAATCTTACCACCACCTCTTCAGCAATAGACCCTGAGCCTTGGGACGTGTGATAGAGATGACCTGGGGCTGAACACTCCACTGTTATTTATTCTCAGTCTTGAGTTATCCCAATGGTCACCACCATCTGAAAAAGAGGAGATTCTCTAGCCAAAAGTGAGAGTAGCATTATTATATGGGTATGCTCATTTTTTTTAAAAAGTGCTTGTAAGGCAGTTTGGTGGGCATAATCTATGCATTTAGCCAGAGAACAAGTGTTAGTCCCCTAGGGCTCATCACCTAACTCCACCCTAGGCTTTTGACTAGTGTCCCAGCCATATGCCACTGGGATGAATCTCCTAACCAGGCACAGTTATGGGAGGGAAGGATTTATTGAAGCTACAGATCCAGGGGAAGTTCCATAACAGTGAAAGAGGCTGCTCCCCTTTCACAGATCCAAGCAGAGAAACCTATCACCAGCACCACACAAACAATAGCAAACAGGCAAGAGAGGGCTAAGGAGAGAATTTCTTCCCCCTTAGATAGCCTTAGGGTGGGGTCTTGCAACCCTATCCCAGTCTTAATGTCTTCCTGAGTCTCTGGAATTTCTTTTCTGCTCTGCCCACACAGGAAGGGATGTTAATTTCCAACTTTCCTGAGCCTTCTTTCTACTTTCCTTCTGAGAGGGTTGCCTTCTTGTGAACAACATCAGAGACCCACCAAAGATAATTAAAAAGGTCAAGTTGACAACAAAGCCTAACCATCACAACTAGGTTTTCAGTACCAGGAGTGTATTCCCTCCAGTGGAGTCCAATTAGAGAACAATTTGTTTCCCCCATAATAGATGTGACACTATAGTCTAAGTTGGAACATTTGGCCTGGCTGGTGAGTCTTAAAGCTACCAAGGTCCACTGTTGTTCACAGTTAATGGCTTGTTTCTCCTATAGGGCTTCAAGCAGCCTTTGCTTTTTCCAGCTTTCTGTCAGCTAGTAAAATCTTTATAGGCCTTCATTTTAAATAGATTTACTCTGTTGCTATTATTTGATAGAGGGGAGGGAGAGTACAGGCATGACAGCCTCTTGCCAGTGTAAAGGAACTCACTGGAAATGCATGCAACGCTTTGTGCATTTGGTATTATTGGGTACTGGAGAATCAAACACCTTGAACCGTCTCCAGCACTGCATATCTTCTCAACCTCAAGGCCATCCATTCTTAGTCTGGTCCTTAACTAATTTCAAGCCTCATTCTTCCTTTTCTTTTGCTTATTCCTTGTGTGTTAGCAGCAGTGGCATCTTTTTCTTGCATCTCACAACTTTGTGCAGGACTTTGTAAATGCTTTTTCCTCTATCTTGAAATCCTTCCTCTATTCATCATCATGCCAGCTGCATCACGAAAGCTTTGTGGGGGTCTCATCCTGACTAGGAACAACCTGTTATATCTCTGTGTAGTACTTTTCATTATATAATTCTGTCATTTTTGTATTTTGATTGCCCCTCCATTGTCAGAATATAAATTTAAGGAGCGATACTTTTAAGGATTTTGTGCCCCTAGTGCCTAGCTCATTGTATTGCATATAATAGGTGCTCTGTAAACATCCATTGAATGAATAAATGATGCCAGCTTTTTTCCACTGATGTACTTAAAACCACAAAAGTTGAAGTAGATTCCTGCTCCGTAATTCAACCTTTGTGTGTTTTAGTGAGTTTATTTTTCTTACCACGATACTTTGTAGAGTGTTGACTTTTTCAAATCTGGTGTTATTAATTTAACATTGTAAAAATTCATATTTTTTAGATAAAATTCTAAAGGAAATTGTTGAGCGTGTTTTTCAGTCAAACTACTTTGACAGCACCCACAACCACCAAAATGGGCTTTGTGAGGAAGAGGAGGCAGCCTCAGCACCTGCAGTAGAAGACCAGGTGGCTGAAGCTGGTGAGTACTTGTGTAGATAGTGGATTTAATTTGGCCTAACTTTCCTTTTGTTTTTCGAGGTTGGGTCTCACCCTAGCCTAGGCTGACCTGGAATTCACTATGTAGTCTCAGGGTGGCCTCGAGCTCACAGTGATCCTCCTACCTCTGCCTCCCGAGTGCTGGGATTAAAGGGTGTGTGCCACCACGCCTGGTTTGGCCTAACTTTCCTATGGTACAAGTTTAAGCTATATACTTCTAGCTAGCTATATATACTCAGGTTTAAAACAAAAAATTTTTAAAACGTGACAAAATGTTAAGGCACAGAAGCACACGAGTGAAGTATACTCAATACATGAAGTATTGTCAGTCATTTGTCATGTTGGTCTTGATCACAGTTAAAAAACGGTAGTTCTTATGCTTAGTATTACTTAGTTGGAGTATGCATGAGGGCCAGTTATTATAGGATTCTCTCTCTCCTTTTTCTTCTCTTTCCTCTCTCTATAGGGTTTCACTGTAATCCAGGCTGACCTAGAAGTCTCAGGCTGGCCTTCAACTCACAGTGATCTTTCCACCTCTGCCTCCCAATTGTTGGGATTAAAGGCGTGTGCCACCAGGCCTGGCTTCAAATAAGTTCATGCCTGGCTTGTACAGAGTTACTCCTGCTCACCATGCCAGCGCATAGTGTAGATGAGTGAGTTTATTACCATATGATTAATGTTATAGTATTAGGGGATTAACCTCCATTTTGAACTATAAATTCCTCAAAAATGTCCATTACAAATGATTAACATCTAAAATAACATGTAGCTGGACACTTAAAATATTTACAAGAGGGAGAGAGAATGAATAAATAAATGTGTACCAGGGCCTCTAGACTCTGAAAATGAATTCCAGATGCATGTCCCATTTTGTGTATCCAGCTTTACATGGGCACTGGGGAATCAAACCTGGGTTATTACTATTAGGCTTTATAGGCAAGTCATTTTGACGCTGAGCCATTTCTCTAGCCTGGAAATGTAAGATTTTGTAATGATTAAAAGTCATAGCATGGTGGTGCATGTCTTTAATCCCAGCACTCAGGAGGCAGAAGTAGTAGGATTGCCTTGAGTTCAAGGACACCCTGAGAAAACATAGCAAATTCTAGGTCAGCCTAGGCTGGAGTCAGACCCTAAGACCCTACCTCGGAAAAAAACAATAAAATACATAGGTTCTAGAATCAGATTGCTGAAATCGAAAATGTGGCTCAACACTGGGCAGGTAGGTCATTAAATCTCTGTACTTCAGGTTTTCCATTTAGAAAGCCATACATATGTGAAGAATGTATGCAGACTTACACACTTAGTGAGCACTTTATAAAAGTTAGCTATTAGATTGAAAATGGAAGGGAAGATATCTCACTGGTGGGTTGTGTGTGTTGTTTAACTATCACTGCTTTTAATTTACTTGTTAATTTATACAGTTGATTTAAGATTAGAGAGATTTTAGGGTCCTGTTCTAGAGATGAGAAATTGCTCTTGCTATGCAAAGCATTGAGGATCTTGAGTTCTGTCTCTAGCAACCACATAAAGGAGTGGCCATGTATGCTTAGAACCCCAGTACCCTTGCTTGGGTCCAAAACAAAAGGTTTGCTGGCATCCTAGCCAGCTAGTCTAACTCCAGTGGGAAAGGTCCAGACTTAGTGAGAAACTCCACCTGGGAATAAGGTGGAAGGGCGACACAGGAGGACACTTGATTCCTCCTCTGCTCTCTGCATGGCTGCACCACATGGGGCTCATATATTTACGTGTGCATACACGCACACACCCAAAATGTCAAAGAATGACTTTAATGTAGAGGTTTTTATTTGCATTATATCTCATTTAGAGTAACTAGTAATAAATTTATTCTGGAATAAAGGCAAAGAAATATTTTCAATTTAATCACTGTAAAAGAATTTAATGATAACTATTACTTGGTAATTTAGTTCATATTTTTTAAAAAGTACTTTTATTGTTGAGCAGAAAAGGAAGTATGAGCACTCCAAGGCCTCTTGGCACCCTTGGCTTTACTTGTGTACTGGGCATTGAACCTGGGCCAGCAGGTTTGCAAGCAAGTGTCTTTAGTTCAGATTTTTTGATGGTGAATTTATTGCTGATTTAAAGTTTAAGTAGAATTGTTTAGAAAGGTTTCTTGGGCCTGGAGAAATGGTTCATTCTTTAAAAATAGATTTTTTTAAAAATGATAAGTAAAAATTTTGTACAAGTCATGTGTTGTTGCTCCCATTTTCTTCCTCTCTGCCCCCTTTCCACTGAGGGCCCTCCTAGCCCAGGTTATCCTGGAATTCACTGTGTAGTCTCAGGCTAACCTGGAACTCACAGCCATCTTCCTACCTCTTTGTCTTGTGCTGGTATTAAAGGTGTGTGCCACCACGCCTGGCTGAGATTTTCTATATTCTGTCTATCCCCTGTACATGCAAAACCTCTCATATTACAAATATTCCCATCAATGGTGTATCTGTTACAGTTGACAAAAAAATGATAAATTATTTTTATCCAAAGCCTGTAGTTGATACTGGGTTCACCCTTGACTCCTTGTATAAGTTTGCATGAACATGTCAGATACCTACTAATATAGTATTACATAGACTAGTTCTGTGTAAAACTCTAAAGTGCATCATTTTATAATGTCTTAGAACCCGAGCCAGCAGAAGAGTACACTGAACAAAGTGAGGTTGAGTCGACAGAGGTATGTTGTTTTTAATATAATGCCACCGTTAATCTTTATACTTTATTTATTTGAATGGGAAAGCACAAGATTGGATTATCAAGAGAGATGGAGAATGAACTCCAGACACGTGCCTCTTTGTGTGTCTGGTTTCATGTGGGTACTGGGGAACTGAACCCATCCTGGCAAGCTTTGCAAACCCCTAACTGCTGAGCTATCTCCCCAGCCTCCTTTCTGCTCTAAAACTGACACCTCATGCTTTGATTTTGTATTGCAGTATGTCAATAGACAATTCATGGCAGAAACACAGTTCAGCAGCGAAAAGGAGCAGGTAGACGAATGGACAGTTGAAACAGTTGAGGTAAGAGTTCTTTGTATCAAGGTGATGTTTGTCTTTAGTACTCTTTTTCACTACCAGTACATTTATTATAGTAACAAGTCATCACACAAGATCGTTCTGTTTCCAAGATGACTTGTTAGGTGGATGTGGTGGTGAGCATTATGATTGCAGCTTTTGGTGGCTGAGACATTGCTTGGATAAGAGGTATGCCAACCAGTTAGGCTGAGATTCAGGTGATAATAGTAGCATCGATATAGAACTGCAGTATTACTGAATTTGTTTTTTGAATATTATAATGAAAGATATGTGTTGGGAACCAATATGCATTGCTTTATAGTTTAAGTACTTAGATTTTGTTGGACAGGAGTGTATTATGATACTTAACACTATCAATATGATTTAATTGCTTTAAAAAGTATTTGTAAGAAAGAGAAACTGGGCAACCAAGGCCTCCTGTCACTACAAATGAAATCCAGACGCATGGCACTTTGTATCTGGCTTAACAGGGGTACTGGGGAATCAAACCCAGGCCAGCAAGCACAAGCATACACCTTTAACCACTGAGTCATCTCCCGAGGTAATTTATTTTTTGTGTTTGATAGGTGGGTCTTTCTAAAGGATTCTAAGACTTTTTGGAACATTCTGAAGAGGATAGATAGTGGCTTTCATGATTTAACAGCTCATTGATTTGTGTGTATGTGTGTGTGATGCATATGTATAGAATATAGTACATTTTCACTCAGCCTCTTGTTTCCTAGAAATGGAATCTCTCACTAAACTCAGCTGTTATTTTCATAAGCACCAGAGATTCTTATTTCCACTCACTCAAGAGTATGATTACAGGCATGTATGGCCACACTCAGCTGTTTCTGTGGGTGTGGGGAATCGAACCCTTTGGAGCCCTGATGATTCCACAGGAAGCTCTTACTAGCTGAGCCATCTTTGTGGGCCTCAGTTCAATGGGTTTTATCTCAGCTTTTTTTTTTTCTGTTTTTTTTTTTTTTGTTGTTGTTGTTTGTTTGATTGTTTTTCCAGGTGGGGTCTCACTGTAGCCCAGGCTGATCTGGAATTCACTATGTAGTCTCAGGGTGGCCTTGAACTCCCGGCAATCCTCCTATTTCTGCCTCCAGAGTGCTGGGATTAGAGGTGTGTGCCACCACGCCTGGCTCTCAGCATTTTTTTGTGAAGGAAATAAATGAGCTAGTTTGCTCAAGCTCAGAATTAAAAGCCACCAGATAAAAATGAGAAGTGATGAATATTATTTCCACCACGCCCGGCTTATATTAACTATTGATAATAATGACTAGTTGAGTGCGCTTTAGTTTTGTAGCATTTCAGGATAGAGTGGTGGCAGAAAAAAATGGACGAAGTCTACACTATGACAATAGTAATGTTTATGCTGACTAAATTATAAAACATGGTTTAAGCAAAATACATTGTTTTTGAAAGTAGGCTCAACAGTCTTTCTTAAAAACCATTTTATAAAGTAAAACTGAAATAGTCATTCTGTTAAATTCAGAAAACAGTGGCAGTGATGACATTGATCAGAATTGTTAAATTTGTTGTTTAGAATATTTTGAAATAACTTTTAAAGCCTGTTCTCTTTACAGTGGTGGATAGCATAGGTGGTTTTGGTTTGGGGACTATTCATGATAATAAAAGGAGTTGCTTTTCAAGTCTTTGACCACTGTCTTCTCTGACTTCATTCAGGTGGTCAATTCACTCCAGCAGCAACCCCAGGCTGCATCTCCTTCAGTGCCAGAGCCCCACTCTTTGACTACAGTGGCTCAGTCAGATCCTCTTGTGAGAAGACAAAGAGTACAAGATCTCATGGCACAGATGCAAGGGCCATACAACTTCATCCAGGTAGGTACACCTTAGAAAAACACTACCAGCAGTGAATTTGCCTCTTTCTATGTTTTTTGACCTAATTTCTTAACTTAACAGGATTCAATGCTAGATTTTGAAAACCAGTCACTTGATCCTGCCATTGTATCAGCACAGCCCATGAATCCAACCCAAAATATGGATATGCCCCAGCTGGTTTGCCCTCCAGGTGAGTAATGACAATTTTCTTATGTGAGAAAGTGTGGGGCTATTACAGTTTCTAGGGTTTATAAAGTAAGTAAATGAATTTATTTTTGAGGCTGGGTCTCTCTAGGCCAGGCTGAACTGCAACTCACTCTGTAGTGTAAGGTTGGACTTGAATCCACAACAGTCTACCTACTTCTCTGCTTCCTGGGTGCTGGGATTAAAGGCATGTGTCACCGTGCCAGGCATTTAAATTTTTTTTTCCTTAAATATATTTTTATTTGAGAGAGACTCCAGTTGCATGTGCCACTTCGTGCATCTGGCTTTATGAAATAGTGTTACTAAATTGTGCCTTGCATTGAGGTAAGTGGCCTGCTCTCTAGGACCATTAGTAATTTTGAGATGTCTTGGTCTTTTTCTTGGAGCATATGAAAGTGGCATAATGTAGTTAGGATTTCTGTACTTGTAGTCAAAAGATCAAGGGTAAATAAATCCTGCAAGAAGATAGCAGTCAGAGGTTTTTGTCTTTTTTTTTTTTTTTTTTTTTTTTTACGTTTTTGTAAATATTTTATTCACAAGGTGGTGGCACCGGGGCCACCACCTTGTGGGTCTGGCTTATGTGGGACCTGGGGAATTGAACCCCGGGGCCTTAGGCACTGGAGGCAAGTGCCTTAACCGCTGAGCCATCTCTCCAGCCCTGGTGTTTGTTTTTTTTTGAGGTAGGGTCTTGATTTAGCTCAGGCTGACCTGGAATTCACTCTAGTCGCTGGATGGACTGGAACTCTCGGTAATCCTCCTACCTCTGCCTCCTGAGTGGTGGGATTAAAGGTTTGCACCACAATGCCTCTTTCTCTCTCTGTGTGTGTGTTTGATATAGGGCCTCACTCTAGCCCAGGGGGACCTGGAACCCAGTAGTTTTAGGCTAGCCTTGAATTCC
This sequence comes from Zapus hudsonius, assembly GCA_004024765.1. Lineage (NCBI taxonomy): Eukaryota > Metazoa > Chordata > Mammalia > Rodentia > Dipodidae > Zapus > Zapus hudsonius. Next base: position 18,872 of record PVHP010006098.1, read on the forward strand.
TAGTGATTTCTCTTACTTGTGCCTCTCAACTGAGATTAAAGGTATGTACCACCACGTCCAGCTCAGTTATAGTTTTTCAATGTTTGTTTTCTGATTTCTGTCAGAATTAAAATATCTATATTTTCCCAGCTGGCAAATTATACCAAAATCAACATGTAGTACCAACATAACCTGTAAGGTTAAGTGTTCAGGTAATGCTGTCAGACGCTCCACTAATTTCTCATTGACTAGATTTATCTGTTTAACTGGTTAGGAAGGAGGTGGGAGACTTGTTAAAACACACCTACAGGTACACACTGAAATTACATGTGGATACACTTTTTAAAAAAAGTCTCACCCCCATGTAAACCTAAGAAATGATCATTGAAAGTTAATGCTAAGATATTGAGTATTGTCTAGCCAAGATCCTGAATCAACTTTTATTTGTGTGTCACCCCCCCCCCCCAACAGTTTCTCACTCTAGCACAGGCTGACCTGGAACTTAATCTGTAGCTACAGGTCGGCCTTGAACTCATAGCCATTATCCAACCGTTGTAGCCTCCTGGGTGCTGGGACTAAAGGTGTATGTCACCATGCCTGTCCTGTATATATTTTCTCATACTTAAAAGAGCAGTTTTTCTGGATAATACTGGCACTGGTTTATTGCCTTATTATTTTATACCTTTTTAGCAAAGCTTTTTTACTATCATCTTACATTCCTCTTAGTAAAATAATGTGAAAGCAATTGTGAAAGCAACTAATAAAATTGCTACTGTTGTGTAATTGGATGTTCAAGTGCTCACTTGAAAGCCAGAATCTTAACTTGTATTTTCCTCTTCATTTTTTTTTTTTTGATCATTAAATGATTTGGCCATAGAAATTTGCATTCGCTCATGTGAAAATTTTGATTTTTGCATAACAATAATTCTGTCAACCTTGCAGTTCATTCTGAATCTAGACTTGCTCAACCTAATCAAGTTCCTGTACAACCAGAAGCCACACAGGTAAGAAAAATTAGAATTTTTATTTTCAGGTTTCTTAGATCTCTTTTTTAAAAATATTTTTTATTTGCAATCAGAGAGCCTCCACACCAGGGTCTCTACTGTCTGAAAATGAACTCTAGATGCATGTGCTACTTTGTGCATCTGGCTTTATGTAGGTACTGGGGAATTGAACCTGGGTCATTAGGCTTTGTAAGCAAGTGCCATAACCACTGAGCCTTCTCTCCAGTCCCTTCTTAGAACTTATTGGCTGGTATATGATAGCCAGATATTCATTTGATCACTGTCCAAATTTTATGTTACAAATCCTTTGGCTTTGGTACTGTACATGCATGTGTGTATGGGCGTGTGCCACATGTGTGAGGGTCAGAGGACATTCTTAAGGTCTGTCCTCTTTCTACCTTCTTTGAGACAGGATCTGTTGTTTTTGCCACTGTGATAGCAGTTCTTGCTGGCCTGTAAGCTTCCCCCCCTTTCTTAAATTTTTTTTTTTTTTTTTTTTTTTTTGGTTTCTTGAGGTAGGGTCTCGCTCTAGTCCAGGCTGGGATTAAAGGCGTGCGCCACCATGCCCGGCTTAGCTTCCCCCCTTTCTGTGTGAACCTTGGCATTACCATGCATGTGCTACTTTGTGTCTTGATTTATATGAGGGAGTGCTGGGTAGAATTTAATTTGGGTCAGCCGGCTTGCTGTCTGTATAAACCTGACAACTGTAATTTAGATGCTCAAAACCCATGTGGAAGTTGCATGCCAGCAGCAAACCTGTGTATTATTCCATCAATACCTTTGTGCCTGTGGCAGTGGGAGGCAGAGTTCCAGAACCCAAAGCTCCATGGGCCAGCTAGATGGTGGCAAAGGAGACCCTCAGGTTGTCTGTTGGCCTCCACACTTGCTCCCTTACCCGCACCCAAATTTACTAATTGAAGAAAGCGTCTTTATTTAGAACAAATTTTGCCATTTTACTAGTAGGTGACTTCCTACTTACTAGACTAGTGTTGTTAAACTTAGAGCCTTGGGGGTGGGGTGGGGTAGGGTCTCTCTTTAGCTCAGGTTGACCTGGAATTCATTCTGTAGTCCCAAGGCTGGCCTTGATCTCAAGGCAATCCTCCTACCTCTGCCTCTCAAGAGCTAGGTTTAAAAGCATGTACCACCACACTCAGCCAAACTTAAAGCTTTTATATATATTTTTGCATGCAGTATATAGATATATAAATACATTTTGCTATAGAGAATTGTTGGGTCTTGTAGTTTCCAGATTCAGAGAGACATGTCTCCTTCTACCCCCCCCCCAAAAAAAAAAAAAAAAACAACTATGTAGTCTCAGGATGGCCTTGAATTTACAGCAGTCCTCTTCACTGCCTACGGAGTGCTGGGATTAAAGCTGTGCACCGCCACTTTTGGCTCACTTTTCCTTTAACACACATGTTTAGCCCCATCTTTATTAGGGTTGGCTTAATAGTTACTTTTTTTGGGTTGGTTTATTTTGCCTGGTCAGTTTTATTCAATGAAAGGTTTAAGGTTGTTTTTTTTTTTATTTCTATCTAGGTTCCTTTGGTTTCATCCACAAGTGAGAGTTACACAGCATCTCAACCTTTGTACCAGCCTTCTCATGCTCCTGAGCAACGGCCACAAAAGGAACCAATTGACCAGATTCAGGCAAGTTCTAATGTCAAGCATAAACTGGCACTGGTATTTTACCACACAGAGTGCCTCTTCTTTCTGAACTGATTATGCCTTCATGAAATAGTTGGACTTACTAATACACGAAAATTTTTGTTAGTTTGCCACTAAAGTATATTTGTTTATCCACTTTTCATTTAGGCAACAATCTCTTTAAATACAGACCAGACTACAGCATCATCATCCCTTCCTGCTGCCTCTCAGCCTCAGGTGTTCCAGGCTGGGACAAGTAAACCTTTGCATAGTAGTGGAATCAATGTAAATGCGGCTCCATTCCAATCCATGCAAACAGTAAGGAAATTTAATTCATCTAGCACTAAGTGTCTAGTGTGTACTATGAATCATGACAGATTCTCAACAGCCTTCATTTAGCTGAGTTTGACTTTGTATTTACTGTAAATTGTAGATTATATTTCACTGAACATATATTCATACTTATCACGATTTTGAGCCTTGAGTCCAGGACTTTTTAAATTTTGTTTGACCAAACATAACTAAAGAATAGAGACTAACACAACCTCCATGTATTCATAACCCAGATCTAGCAGTTGACCTTATGCTCTACTTATCTGTTGTAGTCAGCCATACGCCACTGGGTGGAATCTCCAATCCAGGCACAATTTGGGGGAGGAAAGTATTTATTGAAATAACAGATCCAGGGGAGGAAGTTCCAAAAATGAAGGAAAAGGCTGGGTCCCTCACAGATCGAAGCAGAGAGACAGAGGCCCAGAAACTTAAAAGCAAGCAAGTATACACACACTGTAACAAACAGCAGGACTGCCAGACTTGAGCTCCAGCTGCTCTTTGCATATGTATCCCTAGAATTTTGCATCCAATTTAGAAATACCTCAGGGCCAGACCCCAGGAGGCCAAGTCAAAGTGACACCACCTCCAGCCAGAAGGCTGGAGACAATTCACAATCTTTAATAAACCTTTGATTCTTTTGGGGAACATCTATTCAAACTACCACAGTATCTTTTTACATCACTGAAGTGCTTCAAAGTAAAATTCAGGTCCTATAAATTTACCATGGTTTATCAATTATCACCTTTAAGTTTTGGAAATTCTAGAAACAATATGTTGTAATTTGAGATATAGTTAAATTAGTGTTCAGAGGTACTTAACGTACATTTTCATTAAAATGTAAATAAAACTAAATGCTCAGTTCTTAAAACATATATATTTGCAAGTAGTAGTGCATGAAGTGTTTTTACCTTCTGAAAAGATGCTGGTGTGTGTAAAGTTTTTTTTGGAGGGATGATTTTTTTAATTACTGGAATTTCTGTGTTGGTTTTTTTAATCTCCCCTCCTCCAGTAGGGTCTTTCTCTAGCCCAGGCTGACCTGGGATTCACCATGTAGTCTCAGGCTGGCCTCGATCTCTCAGCAATCCTCTTACTTCTGCCTTCTGAGTGCTGGGATTAAAGGTGTCCACCACCAAGCCTGGCTTGATTTTTTTTTTTTTTTTTTTTAACCAGCATTGAGATGTGTTTAAATCAGGGAATGAATGCACAGGTAAATTAATCATTTACTTTTATTTGTTTATAGGTGTTCAATATGAATGCACCGGTTCCTCCTGTTAATGAACCAGAAACTTTAAAACAGCAGAATCAGTACCAGGCTAGTTATAACCAGAGTTTTTCCAGTCAGCCTCACCAAGTGGAACAAACAGAGCTTCAGCAAGAACAGCTTCAAACGGGTAAGAAAGCCAGAGTGAGCTTTCTGACAATGGCACAGTTTAGACTTCAGAGTGGCTGTACCCAAGACTTTTTCAGTAGGACACCAGATGACACTCTCATTGGTAATCTTGAGTCTATGCATACTCCTGAATTATGTCGTATAGCTTTTCTAATACACCTACTAACACTAATTTTACTGGAATTGAACTTGTCCTCCCAAATGAGACAGGTTCCTAAAGGGAGATGCCTGGAAGATTCTTTCGTTTTTTAAATGCACATAGACATATTTTATATTCTTTGAAATGGGGTTTCATTCTAGCCCCAGATGATCTGAAACTCACTCTGTAGCTGAGGCTGACCTCAAACTCACGGTGATCCTTCTACCTCAGTCTCCTAAGTGCTGATTAAAGGCATAAACCATCGCAGCTGGCTGAACTTTGGGGGGGCGGGGGGAGTATGTATGTATGAATGAATAATGGTTTTATTTGAGAGAGACAGTACACCAAGGCCTCCTGCCACTGGAAGTGAACTCTAGACACATGTGCCACTTTTCGTGCATCTGGCTTTTTTGCTTGTTTAGTCTCACAGTTAAGTGCTCCTGTCATATATTCTTCTATTTCTCTGACCAAGCTAGTGGGGTTAGGTGTGGGGGGGGTACAGGAAAGACTTTCTTAGGTAGCGCCATCATGAGGCCAGGGGTTCAAGGACAAGGGTAGGTTCTCATCTATTCACATTTATCTGGCTCCAGAGCCTCTATCTTTGGACTGAAGGTGAAGAGTGAAAATCCCTCCCTTGGAAAGGAGAAGGAAGCTACCTGTTCCTGTTATCACATTTGAGCCTTATTCTGGTTTTCTGGCCACTGAGCCCTGCTCTGCTGGCTGCCACACACCTCTGGTATCTGAAGCTGGCAGGCTTATAAGGACACCAGGGAATCTGGTGAACAGATTTTTGCATATATTTTTAATACTATAGTATCACATGCAACTTGATTTTTTTTTTTAAATATTTATTTGCAAATAGATACGAGGATGGGGGGAGAGAGTGGGAGTATGGGTGTGCCAGGGCCTCCAGCCACCGCAAACAAACTTCAGGTGCATGCACCACTTTGTGCATCCAGTCCACGTAGGTGCTGGGGAATCGAACCCAGAGAGTTAGGCTATTTCTCCAGCCCAACTTGATTTTTTGAAATATATGTGGGATAGCTAAATCAAGATGATTATGTGTTGTCTCACTTTTTTTTTTATGAGAGCAAAAAAAAACTTACTGTTATTTGCATGAATATAATGCATTGCTATTGACTATAATTCCCACATTGCATAATAGACTTATTTCTCCTGTGCAGATTGCTTTTTGGCCTCTTTAAGTTTTGTACACAAATGCCACCTATGGAGACCAACGTGTCTTGATCACCCTTTCCAGATGTAGCTCACTCTCTTGGTGACTAAGTTATCCTACTTTATCTCATGTTAAAGTTTCTATATGGCCAATACTATATGTTGGTAATGCTTATATCCTTTGTGTCTAGACAGTACCTGGCATATTCTAGGCACTCTGAACAATTTCATTGTCCCATTATTTCAGAAATTTCATTTAAATTTGAATTAGAATCTAGTTGGGAGCATTCATAAAGGAGGTTCTGGCCTGGCACGATTGGCACATGCCTTCATTCCCAGCACTTATGAGGAAGAGGTAGGAGGATTACTGTGAGTTTGAGGCCAAACTGCACTATAGAACGTGTTCCAGGTCCACCTGGGCTAACGTGATAGACCCTGATTTAAGGAGAGAGGAGGGAAGAGAGTATTGAGAGTTTTCTGGAAAGTATCCTTGGCTTTCATGTGTATGTACGTATATATACATATATACTACAAGTTAATACTTTAAAACATGCAATTAGGGAATTTGTGTATTATACATAGACATTGTCTCTAAAATGAAAAATGATTTTTAAAGTTATGTTCTTGATTACATCTGCATGTAGATGAATGAAATGTTTTAGATAACAGATTTTATGTGGGCTTCACATTTTGACATTTGTTTGTAATTTTAGACTGACTAGCTAGGATCTCCCCCCACGTAGGGTCTCACTCTAGCCCAGGCTGACCTGGAACTCACAATGTAGTCTCAGGTTAGCCCTCAGTTTACAGCAGTCCTCCCACCTTTGCCTCCCAAGTGCTGGGATTAAAGGTGTGCACCACCACATCTGTAAGTGTGTGTTTTCCAGTGTGTTCATCTGTGCTGGTGCACATGATTGGGTGTGCATGTGTGTGGAGGCTAGAGGATAATCTTTCCCCTCAGGAACATTGTCCTCCCTTTTTCTGAGTCATAGTCTTTCATTGTTCTGGAGCTTGCCAAGTAGGCTAGCTAGGTTAGGTGGCCAGGAAGCCCCAGGAATCTACCTGTATTTTCCCCTCCTCCAATCAGGATGTCCTACTGCAATTGGGCATTTTAATGTGTTTTTCCGGGAATTGAACCATGGTCTTCATGCTTACAAGGCTAGCGCTTTATGGACTGAGCCATCTCTTCACCCAGCCCCTTATTTATAATTTTATTTTCTTTTTAAAAAGTATTTTTATTTGTAAGCAGAGAGAGGAAGAGAGAGTAGGCACGTTAGGGCCTACAGCTGCAAATGAACTCCAGGTGCATGTGCCACTTTGTGCATCTGGCTTTAAGTGGGTACTGGGGAGCTCAATTTAGGTCATTAGGCTTTGCAGGCAAATGCCTTAACCATTGAGTCATTCTACAGCCCCATTGTTTATAATTTTAAAAGTTGATAATGTAATAAAAGGCAATCAGGAAAGATTATGTCATGAGTAACTTCTTTTCTTACATAGCTTTTTCATTATAATGTGTTATAAGAAAACTAAATCATTGAAGTATTTTGAGGGTTAAAAAAAAGTAGATAGATATATTTAAGAATCACAGAATATTTCTCTCTGTCCCTAACTGGCTAATTTTGGCAGGCCTGATAGCTGCTGACCAAGTTCTGTTCTCTTCCTCATCTTCCAAAAGTACTTACAGCACTTTGTTTTCTCCATTATGAACTTCAACCATTGGAGTAATAACAAGACGTGGCATATAACTTTTGGAAATTTCTGTGGAGAGCATGGGGTGGGTGGGTGGGTGGGATGTATACCAAGTATGTATCCTTTTAGATATATATAGCCTTTTAATCAGACCTTCAAATGGGTTGAGTGCTGCCGTGAGTACCATTTAGCTGTTTTCTCAGTTAGCTGTACTTGATGTTTTAAAGATAGGCATTGGGCCTGGGTGATGGTTCAGTGGTTAAAGGTACTTGCTCACAAAGAATGCTGCATATGGTTTGATTCCTCAGTACCCACATGAAGCTAAATGCACAAAGTGGCACATAAACCTAGAGTTTGTTTGCAGCTGCCAGAGGTGTGCCCATATACTCTTCCTCTTCCTGCTTGAATAAATAAAAGATGGACATTAAGGGCTATATATTGAAGGACTCTGCTGTTTTTGCTACATATTTGGTGGCATGTTTTTCAACTTAGCTATGAGAGAGTATATGTTTCACTAAGTTTCAAGGGAAAAGGGAAATTGAGACCACCTCTGTCATTAAGAAACTTTATAGCTAGGCATGGTGCATGACTTTAATCCCAGCACTCAGGAGGCAGAGGTAGGAGGATTGCCCTGAGTTCGAGGCCACACTGAGACTACATAGTGAATTCCAGGTCAGCCTGACCTAGAGTGAGACCTTACCTCAAAACAAACAAAACAAAAGCTTTATAATGAAAATAATTACATGACACAGCGTTTCATGTATGGCTTTGAATCATTGTGTGTCTCTTGCTAAATGTTGGCTTTCAGAAGGTGTTAATAATATGTAACTTTGTCAAGTCATTTTAGTTTAGAATTATTTTTGGAGAAATTACCTTTTAGCTTAAATTTAGGATTAGGAGAGAAATAGAGACTTCACTAGTTTGTAATTTTCCTGTTGTATGCAAATTTATTTAGAATTGAATTTATAGAAGACTGTAAACTACCTAAACTGAAATCATATGGAGGAACCAGTGGTGAAAAGTGCTGTGTGTGTGTGTTTATGTTTATGTTATATATGTGCACAACATTTGCATCTTTTTCTTATAGTGGTTGGCACTTACCATGGTTCCCAGGACCAGCCCCATCAGGTGACTGGGAACCCCCAACAGCCTCCCCAGCAGAACGCTGGATTTCCACGGAGCAGTCAGCCTTATTACAACAGCAGGGGTGTGTCTCGAGGAGGTTCCCGTGGTGCTAGAGGCTTGATGAATGGATACCGAGGCCCTGCCAATGGATTCAGAGGTGAGTCAAGCACCTTCTTTTACAATTTCAAGTTCTTTTCTGATTATAAGATAGATAAAAATATGTTATGGTTTTGGGGAAAGAAGTACATCTTTGCCTTACCCTCATGTATCATTTAAACATTTTATGTATATTTTGATGTATTTATTTAAATGACAAAATTGGAAAGGAAACTGCATCTGTTAAACCAGAGTCTTACTACTATCTGCTGAGGGCTAACTGGTTTGTTTGCATTTCCAGACTTTGGGGATCTGCTTTTGTGTGGGTGTGCTCACGTGTAGATGAGAGTTTCCTCGTCTAAGATAGTCCTTAGTCTAATATGTTTGTGAGCATGTTGGATCAGGACAGGGAATTAGAAAAGGAGTTTGAGCAACTAGTTAAAAGTTAAAATTTTCTGATTCTTACCTTTAATAAAGCAAAACTTTATTGTGGAGAAAAGTACATTGCTTAATTTCTTGTGCTAAATTTTAGGAGGATACGATGGCTACCGTCCTTCATTCTCAAACACTCCAAACAGTGGTTATACACAGTCTCAGTTCAGTGCTCCCCGGGACTACTCTGGCTATCAGCGGGTATGTAAATTAAATCCAAGGTGGATCTCAGTAACTAAGAGTTTGGGGTTCCTCTCAGATAGTCTTGTTACAAAAAATGATGGCTTAGCATTCAGTATAGATACAATATAGTCTGAAAAACAAATGATTTTTTTAAAAGCAGAGAATATCTAAATGTTTTGAGCATAAATGGAGTGCAGTGACTACAGCATAATTTTTAACTGCAGTATATGGAATGTTTAAAAGTGGACGGCTAGAACTGGATGGGTAAATAAAAAATGAACTTTCCACTTCTAACTAGCTTGTCTTTTAGGATGGATATCAGCCGAATTTCAAGCGAGGCTCTGGGCAGAGTGGACCCCGGGGAGCCCCACGAGGTAATATTTTGTGGTGGTGATCCTAGCTCCAAGTGGAGCTTCTAGAAGTTCTGGCCTTGGAGGAGCTGTTCGTAGTCTGCATGTAGGTTACACGTTAGGAGTACATTCACCTTTTTCAGACTTGTTGCTAGGGATTAAATGAAATGCTTTGTTTCTACAATTTAATCTTGATCCCAAGTTTTAATTTTAGAATGACTCCCTGTTAATGTCGTGAAAACTAGAACATTTTCTCTGCCTCAGAAGTGGTTTTCCAACTGGAAATTATTTTTCAGGTCCTAAAGCCTGCCAAATGTTTTTAGGATATAATTATTAAAACTTTTTGTAAGACATTTTTGGAATGAGATTGAACATTTATATAAATTTATTATCTTTCATTTTTGAAACATGCACATGCATATTACATTTTAGGACCAGGAAACCCTTTAATGGCGAATAAGCCATAATTACAGAGAACCATTTAGAATTGAGAACTAATTGGAATTTGAATACTTCATTCAGGACCACTATTAGTGATCTTAGTGCCAAATTTAAATAACCCCCAAAATTTAAGATTCCCCCATCCCTTTTAATAGTAGAAAACAATTTCCTATGTGGCAGGAGGCTAATCTGTTAACAGAGCTAGCATTTCATATAATCTGAAGTTCTAAATGGTTCTCTTATTTGAGGGCGGTTAAAGCATAGGTGTCCTGTAGTTACTGGTTGACCATAACATGTATAAAATGTACATTAAGGAGGAATTACAAAGTACTTTGATTTGAATGCTAGTAGCATTTGGCCAGTAAAAAGGTACACTTTAAACGAGTGGGTCACATGGGAGTTACTAACTTGAAGTATCAAAGGCAATTGCATGTGAATGTGGGTTGTGTTTTTTCCCCACCTTGTAGCATATTCTATGAAAGTTTTGAGTTAACTGGTAGCCAAAAATTGTTTTAATGGCATGTAAACAGTTATTTTATCTGTTATTAGTCATTATATAATTTTGAATGTTATATGTAGTTTCTTTTTAACAGTTTAGGTAATAAGGTCTGCTTTTCATTCTGGTGCTTTTATTTTGATAGTGTGATGTTACTACTGAAATGTAAGCTAGCGTGTACACTAGAATGTAAGCTCCATGAGAGCAGGTACCTTGTCTGTCTTCACTGCTGTATCTATTCCCAACGCCTGATGACAGTGCCTGGCACATAGTAGGCACTCAATAAATACTTGTTGAATGAATGAGTGAATGAGTACTGGTGGAATACTCCATTAGCTTTAATCCTCTTATCGCTAGAGAACATGAGCAAATTTGCACATGACAACTTGGAAGACAGACGAAACAACACTGAAGAATTGACCTCTTAGACCTAATAATGTGCTCACAAGCTGCCCACATGCTTCTTGACTTCAGGTGAAAATCTGCTTGAAGGCAAAACAAATAATATTTGAAAGAAAAATCAAATGCCATTTTTGTCTTCTAGGTCGTGGAGGGCCCCCAAGACCCAACAGAGGGATGCCGCAAATGAACACTCAGCAAGTGAATTAATCTGAGTCACAGGATTATGTTTAATCGGCAAAAATACACTGGCCAGTGTACAATAATATGTTACCAGAAGAGTTATTATCTATTCGTGCTCCCTTTCAGGAAACTTACTGTAAAGGGACTGTTTTCATCCCATAAAGACAGGACTACAATTGTCAGCTTTCTATTACCTGGATATGGAAGGAAACTATTTTTACTCTGCATGTTCTGTCCTAAGCGTCATCTTGAGCCTTGCACACGATACTCAGATTCTTCACCCTTGCTTAGGAGCAAAACATAATAATTCTTTACAGGGTGGTAACATCTCCATAGTAATTTTGAAGTGGCTGGAAAAAAAAAAGCAAGTTTGACTTTTTGACATGGGATAAAATCTGTAGATCATCCCTAAAGTTATTCAGTGATAATTGACAAAACTAAAAGGCCTTTCTTGAAAGGAAGAAGGAAGGAGTGGAGTGTGGTTTTTTTGGTCCAGCAGCTGCATTTCACAGCTTTTCCAGTTAAATTGGAGCATACCAATTCTGCATGGGTCCTTAATCACACGGAAGGCTGGCTGGCTACCAGCTTTGGCACAGCACTGTTTAGCCAAACAACTGTGATTAAAAACACATGTAAGTTGCTTTTTAACAGCTGATATTGTATAAGACAAAGCCAAAATGCAAAGTAGGCTTTGATTGGCACATTTTGAAAAATGCACAACAAATGCAGGATATAATCTGGATAGGCTGCTTCTGTATGTAATGTGAAGTATTTGATGCCTTCTGAACACTTACAGCTTCTTTGAGACAGAGGCTGTGGTGGCCCAGCATTGTGGAACTGACTACTATGGTGGCTTCCATGGGGTTGATACTGTCACTCTCATGGCAAGTCACTGTCCTCATCACTAATCCTCGTCTCCCTGTATTCTTTCCTGAATGGGTCCAGGTACTGATGGATAATCATAACACATGTTCTTTTCTGCAGCCTGAAAGTTCTTAAAAAGACATCAAATGCCTGCTGCTATCACCCTTTTAAATTGCTATCTTTTGAAAAGCACCAGTATATGTTTTAGCTTGATTTCCCTGTTTGGGGAAATGACAGACAGTAGCTTCAGTTCTGATGGTTTAAGCAAAACAAATAAAACGTGTTTATAAAAGTTGTATCTTGACACAGTGGTGTTCAACAGCTAGCAGCTTATGTGATTCAACCCATGCATTGTTAGTGTCACACATTTATGACTCTGTCCAGCAGTTATTTCTGTAGCATTTGCACTTATCTTTTGTCTAATTTAATCCTAATTGAATTCTCCTTTTTCATGGAGACATTTGTGTTCAAAGTGGTGATTCTTTGCCTTAGATGCATAGGGAGAGCCTCAAGCTGGATGGAGATTCAAAGTCTAGTCGTGACGTAGCCATATGTTGGTTCTATGTTGGGATCTGTGCTGTGTGAGCATCGTCGTGTGCCTGTGAACTTCATGCTGCTTGTTGTCCCATTCCATTTTGACTTTGCAGAGAATCATTTCTACCTGTTATGCAAAGGCAATTAAGTTAATATTTTCTGTGCAGAAATTAAATTTTACATTTAGCCTTTAGCTAAAAATTTTTCCATTGGGTATTCAGCTGTTTAAAAACAAAACAATATTCTCAACCATTCATCATGAGACAACTGGAGTTGTTGCTGGTTTTGTAACCTACTGAAATGGTTAGGCTGTTCAACATTCCACATTCAAAAGTTTTGTAGGGTGGTGGGTAATGGGGAATCTTCAATGTTTATTTTAAAATAAATAAAGTAAGTTCTTGACTTTTCTCATGTGTGGTTGTGGTACATCATATTGGAAGGGTTACGTGGTGACTTTTGCAAATGAGTATTTCTTTTGCTAGCACCTCCCCTTGTGTGCTTTAAATGACATCTGCCTGGGATGTACCACAACCATATGTTAGGTATATTTTAGGGGGATGAAGAAAATATGTGTGCTTTGTTGGATAATCCCTAGATGTGTGCTTGGGATACTATGTGCTACTAAATTTGCTATCTTTGGAAAATAACTTAATGACATTGAATCAAAATTGAAGTTCTTTATACACTCATGCATAGAGTTTGGAGAAATACATTCTAAGTTTCAAGCTTCTATGCATTGGTTCAGATGTGAATGTGTAAAGGTGTTCATAGCTTGATTACCTCTGTATTTTTTTAAAGAATCATTTGTTCCTTTGAAAACGCTTAAATTGAGGAGCATTCTACCATCACAGCTTAAATGTAAACTTTATGTCTCAATTCAGACCGTAATTTTCATAGGAATGCCTTGCTGGGCAGAGAACTAAATCCCATTAAGATCCGAATTTTGGTATTCAGTATTCTTTATTATATGTAAATGCTTGTCTTAGTTGCAGAAGGCCTTAGCAGTTACAAGGAAATGATTGTCATCCATGTCTCAGTGTAGTAAGACCACGTATAAAATGCTTTTGTATATGCACAATTATTAGTTACCTTCGTGTATAATGAAACTTCTTTTAAAAGTGTTTAGTTAAAGGTAGCATGTCATTGATGACTTTGGGTAGGGTAGTTTTATTTCCAGACCCTAAATATCCTGAAGAATATAGGAGAATCATTGTATCTTGATATTAAAGCAAATGACCTTTCCATGATTTTAGTCAATTAACTTCTAGTAATTCTGTTTCCTATGTATGTGCACATATAATTCTTTTGTGTAGGAGACAAGAATGTAGGCTACCTCTCAGGTTCACTAGCTGGGGTTCTTAGCTGACAAACAGTTCCTAAATGCGCAGAGTATTTGAGCAGCTTCATATGTGTTTAGCCAGTTTGTGTTTTCAGTTGTACATCTAAGGGAGATTGGGTATTATTGGATAAGCACAGCATTCCTGCCCTTCATTTCATCCTGAAGCTGGGGAATCTATCCCACTTGATTTCTTATTAAACTCTTGATTTCATTGATGTAACTTTCCGAGAAAAAGTATTGCCCTTGAGCTTGTCTCTTCTGGAGTTAATGGAGAGGAAAACCGTCCAGGAAAATGAAAGTATATTAAGCTCATCTCTTATATTTTTTCCACTTTGAATTCTGAAAACATGCTAGGAAAGAATAGTAAATGATTTAAGTTACATGAGATTAAAATATATGAAAATGTGATTATTTAGCAAAATCTATGTCAGCTGGTAAACTTGAAAGTGTAGAGAGTGCTCAAGGGAAGAAAAGACTTAAGTTGTCTGGTCTCATCTAAGAAGGCTGGACTCCTACTGTGTTTTTTCAGGCTTGACTACTAGCAACCCGGAAAATTGCTGCATGCAGCAGCCTCACTCAGTGTGGACTGTGAAAGAAGCTCCTGATCTAAAGGCAGTTTGTACTGTATTTTTTTCATTGCCTTTTTTTTTTTTCCCGGGGTTGGGGTTGGTGTTCCAGGTAGGGTCTCCCTCTAGCCCAAGCTGACCTGGAGTTCACTATATCGTCTCAGGGTGGCTTCAAACTCACAGGGATCCTACTACATTACTTATTTGCAAATTAGCAAATATACTGTTGCTTTAGGAGCACGGCCTAAACTTGATTCAGCACATATGGGTATTTGTCAGACATTATGTCCAAGTGTTAGCCATTCGGTGATATCAGAACAGTATAGTAAGTGGCATGGTGGAGCACTGGTTCATCACAACAAGTAGGAAGGCCACGACTGATACAAGATAGACAATGAGGCATAGTGAGCTAGACAGCAGAACATTCAGCTCCAGTGACAGGGTTAGGCTGGAGAATGGTCAAGGGCAGTTTGAGTTCCTGCAAAGTTTTTGTCAAGCATTTGGAAGCTCGTAAAAGGGTTTTAAACTGTATATGTATGTTGGGGGTGGAGATAGTGGGCTGCCCAATAAAATTGCCATTTTAAAATACTAATGTTGAGAACAAAAGTTTATGGGCGAAGAGATCCTGAAGATACATTGTATTAAAGTAGCAGCCTGCTCTCCGAGAGAACTGATTGCAACATATGGCAGTGATGGGTGGGTTTCTTATGAGCACTGTTGGCAGGATCCTGTGCTGGTTTCTGCAGGCTTCATCTCTTCCATGTGAGCTTGTCCAGTTCCACCATTCGAATTATGAGACTTAAGACACTAGAAATACCCAGGTTCCAAACCCTTCAAACATTTTGGTTTGAGTGTTAAAAGATTGACCCACACGAGTTGTTTTCCATTCATCAGTTGCTGGGGCAGAAAGGTTGTGTGCAGTCTTTTACATGCTGCTTTCATACTTTCCTGAACCATCTAGCCCTAGCCTTTGTGACACCCTCTCCCCCCCAAAAAAAATCACTACCGTTTGTAGGCTAGAGCTATAGGACCTTAACAGTTGTCCCTGCTTATTGTCACATCCTGGAGTAATTTTTGCACGGCCATTAGGATGGATTAATAGGGCATGTTGGATGCCATTCTGGTCCCCACCCAGCTTCTAGTAGTTTTCCATCAACTGAAATTCCAAGCCTGGTCCACATGGCTATCTGGCTTAGTGTTTTTTCTTATTTTTTTCCCACTTGCATCGACTGTGCTAGGCCTTTTTTCACAAATGTCTTTAGTGAGCCTTATTTCTAGATTGTAGGTTTTTGTCACAATCTCCTATGACTTACCCTGCTTGCTTCTAGAATGTAGTTTTCTCAGAAGCATTTGGAACAAAGCTTCACTAGGCTAGAACTGTTTCCTGCCCTTCTAACAGGATGTCTGGTGAATGAAGAGTGGGTGGTTAATCTTGTTTTTCAAGGTGGGGTCTTACTCTAATCCTGGCTGTCCTGGAACTTGTCCCAGGCTGGCCTCGAATGCGTCGTCACGCCCAGCTGGACGGTTATCTTTTGTTTGGGAAGAAATTAAAAGGGTAAGACTAATGAGTTCGTCTTTCGACGATGGCGCTTGTGTGCAAGAATGTCAAAAATAATGAATATGCTTACTTGGAGTTCATCCTCCTTCCCCAGCCGAAAGAATCCGAGACTGGAGACCACCTTAGTAAAGGACGTGCTTCCAGAGGCGCCGGGCTGAGCTGGGGGGCGGGGCGATCGGAACCAGCCGGCTCTCGTCCCGCTCGGGGGCGGTACATCTTGGCTCCGCCTCCCGGGTGGCGTCATCACTCGGAGACGCCGTCGCATCGCTGAGCCCGTGACGCGCGTGTGCAGTGCGGTCCAGGCGCGGCGGTGGCGACCGGAGAAGCGCTTCGTCCCGTGGCTCCGGCCCCACGTGCGTCCGGGAGCAGGTACCGGGCGCGGGCGGGGTTCCAGCGCTGCGCAGCCCCGCGGGCTCGGCGGCGGGGAGGGGGCGTCGCGGACGCGCGTGGCGTGACGGCGATTTTCTCTGTACCTTTTACCCCAGAGGGACGGCTCTCGTAGGACTCCCGGCCACTACTGCTAAGAGTGGCCGTGCACATTTAGTTACAGGTGAGTCAGGGTCTTGCTCTAGCCCAGGCCCACCTGGAATTCACTCGAGTCTCATGCTGGCCTCGAACTCATGGAGAGCCTCCGACGTGCTGGGGATTAAAGGTGGGCGCCAGCCACCACGCCCGGCTAGATTTTTTTTTTTTTTTTGAATGTTTTGAGGAAGCTTCTCATTGTAGCCCAGGCTGACTTGAGCTCTCAGCTATTCTAAGTCTTAGGAGTGCTTCGACTTAATGCTGTTCGCCACCACATCGTTTAGTTACCAATTTTTTTGGGGGGAGGGGGGCTGGGGTCCTTTTGAGGCTGCCAACATATGGCTCACAAGCTGAGTTTATTGGCAAAAGAAGGGGCCCAGAATTTTGACTTCAGACAGATTTGAGTTCGAATCCTGTGTGTGTTGCCACCCTGACTTTGGTACTTGAGTTTTTGAGAATGTTTTCTTACAAACATGGGTTATTTACTGACTGTTATATTAACAAGTTAAATGGGACAGTTACGATATAGTCAAAGTTCAAGTAATGAACTTTATGTAGAAAGTGTCACTATTATGCCCTCACTTGTCATTCCTCCTGTTGCTTTGGTGTGTAATTTCTCGTATGGAATGCCATTTTGGTAATGGTGTGATTTTTATCATAGGTAATCGCATAACTTTTGCATTTGATTTCATTTTGGTATTGCTGGAGGTCAAGCTGGGGGCTTCCCACAGCTAGGCAAGTGCTGTACTACTGAACTTTATTTACACACTACCTCGGGCATAACTTTTTTGAGGTTTGCCTGTGCAGACCTCTAAGGTTTTTCCTCATTTGAGACAACACATTTTATCATACATAGAAATAATTCTTTTTCCTTTATTAATAATGAGAATCTTAAATAAAGTAGACTATAAAAAGGGTAAGAGAAATGGGTAAGCAGTTAAGGAGCTTGCCTACAAAACCTAAAGACCTGGGTAAATTCCCCGGTACCCATGTAAATTTAACCAGATGCACAAAGTGGAGCACACATCTGGAGTTTGTTTGCTGTGACTATAGGCCCTCTGTTTTTTGAAGCAGGGTCTTGTACCCTCCCAGATTGGCCTCAAACTCACTCATCACTCCTATTCTTGCCTCCAGGGCTGGGATTAAAGGTGTTGCGAGCCACCCTTTTATTTCTTAAATGCTTTGGTAACACGTAACCTCCCAAGCCTCGGTGTCCTGATTGTAAAACACACTGCTGTATTCTGTAGTGAAGTTCAGCCCAGCTGTGTTTCCTTTCTCTCCCACAGTGACGGCCTTTCACCATGCATCGCAAGAAGGTGGATAACCGAATCAGGATTCTCATTGAGAATGGGGTAGTTGAGCGGCAGAGGTCTCTCTTTGTTGTCGTTGGAGATCATGGAAAAGATCAGGTAAGATGGGGCCAATGCTTCCTGAATGACCTGTGTCCTGTCCCAAAGAGCATGTTATCCAGGCCCTCAGGGATTTCAGCACATAATGACATTAAATCTCTTTTTAAAAAATTTTTAACATTTAAAAAAAAATTGTTAGAAAGCTCGATCGAGAGAGAGTTACAGCAGAGCTTTTGCTGCTATATACATACTGTTTACAGCTTTTGCTGTATATACATACTCAGACACATGCACCACTTGTGCATCTGGCTTTATATGAGTACTGGAAATTGAACCTGGGATAGCAGATTTTGCAAGCAAGGGCCTTTAACTGGTGACCTATCTTCCCAGCCCTATAATGACATTGATATCCCTTTAGCTGGTAAGGTGCCTAGTGAGAACCATTGTTTCCTGAAAGTGTTAAATTCTATATTGATTTATGAGCCATAAGCCACTACCTTTAGGAGCCCAGGGTGATGGCTTCATAGGTTAAATGTTTATGGCCTAGTTTCTAGTCCCTACCTGGTCACTACTTGCCTTATGACCTTAGTTGTCAGTTTGGTTTCTACATCAGATGAAATCCTAGATTTGGCAGTCTCTGTGGTCTCCTTCGGTGCTGATGTTCTGTGATTTTTTTTTTTTTCCTTTGTCAGGTGGTGATACTCCATCACATGTTATCCAAGGCAACAGTAAAGGCTCGACCTTCAGTGCTATGGTGTTACAAGAAAGAGCTGGGCTTCAGCAGGTAAGCTTGGCCCTTAGCTGTCCTATCCACTTGTAATTTTTGCTTTTTAGTTAAGTGACAGGAAAGAGTTCCTTGGCATTTTTTAAAAATATTTTATTTATTTATTTGAGAGAGAGCAACAGACAGACAGACAGACAGACAGACAGACAGAGAATGGGCACGCCAAGGCCTCCAGCCACTGTAAATGAACTCCAGACACATGTGCCCTCTTGTGCATCTGGCTTTACATGGGCACTGGGGAATCGAACTCAGGTTCTTCTGCATTGCAGGCAAGCTTCTTAACCGCTAAGCCACTTCTTCAGCCCAGTTCCTTGGCATTTTGTTCCAGGATCAGCTCTGTTGTTTGTCCTTTCACTGCCACATACCTTAAAACAGAAGCCTTCTGTACCTTCCAACAATCTTATTGCCCTGGCTCCTGTTTCTGTGATTGTGGCCAATTTGTGCTTGTGGACATATATCCCTAGAGCTCCAATGCCTGAGGCAAGGACTGCACTCCCTTTCCTCTCTTTCAGAGCTCTTCTTTTCAGACAACAGTTAGTTGTTATCTTATTTTCCCTCCCCCACCCCTTTTGCAGCCCTGAGCACTGAGCAGGGCTTCATGCATGCTTGGTGAGTGCTCTACCACTGAACCACACTCCCAGCCTTCTCTTTATTTTTTGAAGCTGTGATAGTGAAGACTTCTAGTGGTAACACTAGACCGCCAACTTTGGTACCTAATACCATTTGAATATTTGAGGGGCTAAAGTTTCCACTCTGCCAGGGGATGTCTGCTCTCTGTTATATATGTACTTAGAGGGAGAAAGTGAGTATGGGCATGCCTCTTACCATTGCAAATGAATACCATATGCATGCATCCCTTTGTACATCTGGCTTACAAGGGTACTAGAGAATCAAACTAGGGCCAGCAGCTTCATATACAAGTGCCTTTAACTGCTGAGTCAACTCCCCAGTCCTGCTTCCCATTCTTGCTCAGCCTCCTCTATAGGCCTGTTCTCTGCTTTCTTTCTTTCTTTCTTTGTTTTTGTTTTTTCAAGGTAGGGTCTCACTTTAGCCCAGGCTGACCTGGAATTCACTATGAAGTTTCAGAGTGGCCTTGAACTCACATTGATCCTTCTACCTCTCCTCCCAAGGGCTGGGTTTGAAGATGTACCACTACACCTGACTTCCACATGTTTTAAATTTTTAATTTATTTTTCTTTTTTCATTTTTAAAAATAGTTTATTAATTGAGAGAGTGAGAAAGACAGAGAATGGGTGCCACTACAAAAGAGCTCCAGACACATGCGCCATCTTGTGCACTTGGCTTTATGTGGGTGCTGGGGAATTGAACTGGGGTCCTTCTGCTTTATATGCAAGCACCTTAACTGCTGAGCCATCTCTAGCCCCCTTTTTAAAATTTGTAAGCAGAGAGAGAGAGAGAGAGACAGACAGACACACACACACACACACACACACACACACACACACACACCCCCACACACACACAGAATGGGTGCACCAGGGCCTTCAGCCACTTCAGAGGAACTCCAGAAGCATGCGTCACTTTGTGAATCTGGCCTATGTGGGTACTGGGGAATTGAGTGAGTACCAGGGAATCGAACCTGGGTCGTTAGGCTTTGTAGGCAAACGCTTTAACCACTGAACCATCTCTAGTCCCCACACATTTTTTAAAATACAGATTGAGAATATGACCTTTTGCCTGTCTTAGAATTTTATTTGAGAGCATCTTTTGGTATTTTTTAATTTAGTAAATGTGAGATTGGTGTAGAATCAGACCGCTCACAGTATTCTAGGAAGATTTACTTTTCAAGTAAAAAAAAAAATTATGTATTTATTTGTGTGCGTGCATGTGTGTGTATGGGCATGCCAGGACCTTTTTTAGCTGCGAATGAATACCAGGTGCTTGTGCCACTTTTTGCATCTGGCTAACATGGGTATTTCATACCTTCCAAATTTATGTTACCTGGGTTTACTTTTAAAAATTATTCTGTAGCCACGGTCTCTGATGGTGGCTCATACCAGCACTCAGGAGACTGAGGCAGTAGGATTGTCAGAAGTTCAAGGCCTGCCTGGGCTATAAAGGTAAGATTCTTTTAGACAATCAAATTAAAAAAAAAAATCTATTCTGTGTCTCCTGTAGTTTTCCCAGCTCACCCCAGTCTCGTTCTGTTTGTTTGTTTTTATTGAGGTAGGCTCTCACTCTAGCCCAGGCTGACCTGGAATTCACTCTGTAGTTCCAGTCTGGTCTCGAGCCCACAGCGATTTCTCCTACCTCTGTCTCCCGAGTGCCAACATGTCCGGCATAAGTCTTATTCTTGAAGACATCACACGTCCTTGTGTCCAGGGTTTTGAGGCAGGTGCCAGCAGGAGCTGTGGAGAGCACTGTGTCCAGAAGCCCTGTGAGGGCCTTAGTTAGAGAGCTAACTGAGATATCAGCTAGAAGCCAGCTTTCTGAAGCTCTCTTTGCCTCTCTTCTATAAGGGACAGGTAAATGGTAGTTGGCTAGCAGGGTCTTAACTCCAAAGCAGGTCAGGGTTCCTCAGAAATGTCCAACTCCCATTTATTCCTCCTGTCATTACTGGCTTGGATAAGAACTGCCTTTAAGGACCTGATCCCACACACTGAGCCAGGCAGTAGGTGAATTTGTCTAGCAACATGAATACATTAATGTGCCAGTACCCCACTTTTCACTTTGGGAGCTTTTTGGGGAGTAGCACAGTGTAGTTAAGATCTTGGCTTTAGGTGAAGGTAGTGAGGCCACTTAGGGTTGGCTTCAAGTTTTTAGCTTTGATTAATGTGAGGTTTGGCTGCTTCTGTTACCCAGCTTTTACAGTGAAATATCTGCTCAAGGTCACAGAACAAAATAGTGGCTTAGTTTGCACACAGCACCATCTTGCTTCAAAGCCTGTTTTTTGCCCAGTCTGTTCTGACTTCCTCTCACTTTGCTTCCCCTGAGAAGTAAGGAAGTCAGCTCCCTGCTTTCTAAGGTCCCCAGTAGCTCTGAAGGACTGACTAGGGACCATTGAGCCTCTCCCCACTCTGCTCTCATGCCTCTGGTTAACTGGCTCCCGGGATTCCGTTATTGCAGTCACCGCAAGAAGAGAATGCGACAGCTACAGAAGAAAATCAAGAGTGGGACCTTGAACATAAAGCAAGATGACCCGTTTGAGCTCTTCGTAGCAGCCACCAACATTCGCTACTGCTACTACAATGAGACCCACAAGATCCTGGGAAACACGTTTGGCATGTGTGTCCTTCAGGTGAGTGACTTCCTCCAGCCTGGGTACTGTGGGGGCCTGGTGCTGTCTGCTTCCTCCCTGACAAGAGGGGTCAGTGATGCCTCATCACAAGGAGTCTGACTGGCTAAAGTGCTGGGCAGTGTAGTGCATACCTGTCACCCAGCCTGTGGGACCCCAACGCAAGAGGATTGTGAGTTTGGGACAGCTTGGGCTACATAGTTGGGACTCTGTCTCAACAACGGGAAGCAAACTAGTACTGGGGTCTTGAGGTGACCTTTGAACCCCAGGTCCTTACTAGCACTTCCTGCAAAGACTCCTGGCCTGTGAACAGTGGTACAGACTTCATCCTCAGATCCATTCATAGCGCCCTCACCCCCTTTCTAACCCATAAAAACCCCTTGCTTCCCCTCAGATAAATAACAGCTTGGTAGACTCCTCCACAAGTATCTGTTTTCTTGCCCAGGAAATGACTGTTTCTCAGTGTTATTTCAAGATCCAGTGGTCTTTTTTTTTTTTTTTTTTTTAATAAATCTTTTACTCATTTATTTATTTGAGAGGGGGGGGGAGGGAGGGAGGGAGGCAGGCAGAGAGATAGAATGGGCACGCCAGGGCCTCCAGTCACTGCAAATGAACTCCAGACACATACACCCTCTTCTGCAGCTGGCTTTACATGGGCACTGGGGAATTGAACTCATGTCCTTCTTCATTACAGGCAAACGCCTTAACCGTTAAGCCATCTCTTCAGCCCTCCAGTGGTCTTTATTAAAGTAATTTGAGTTTTTTTTTACTATCAGTAGCTCTTTATCTCCTCTGCCAAAGGTCAAGACTTTTGAAAAAATTGAGATGCTGGGGAGATAATTGAGTGGGTTAAGAACACACACATGAGTACCTGAGTCTGATCCCCAGCAAGCACCCATGTGAAAAGCCTGGGCATGGTCATGTTTGTCCTTAACCTGGGTCTGTAGTGGAGACAGGAGAATTGCTGGGACTCATTGGTCAGCCAGTCTGATGGAAACAGCAGCTCCAGGTTCAGCGAGAGAATCCATCTGAAGGAAATGATATGGAAGATCCATGAAGGCTATCGACCCTGTGTTCTGCTCCGACCTCTGTGTGCATGTGCATCTGCGCACAAAAATGTATACACACTCTACACACACACGCACATACACACATAGTTTATGCACACGTTGATATTGTATGCATTTATTATATGCACATGTGAACTATTACCATGATTTTGTAAATTATAAGGTATGTTTCACAAAATATAAATTTAGAAATGAGAAAAGGAAGTCAAAAACATTTCTCATGTTTTCCTTTCTGTATTTTTCTGTTTGTTTTTCAAGGTAGGGTCTCACTCTAGCACAGGCTGACCTGGAATTTACTATGCTGTCTCAGGATGGCCTCAAAATCATAGAGATCCTCCTACCTCTGGCCTTACAGGTGCTGAGATTAAATGAGTGCACCACCAACCAAGCCTTGCCACCTTTAATTAATTAATTGATTGATTAATTAATTAATTAATTTTCAGGCAAGATCTCTCTTTTTAGCTTCAGCCTGGCCTTAAACTCAGAGATCCTCCTACTTGAGTTTCTAAGTGCTGGGATTAAAAGCCTGCATTACCACAGCTGGCTTTCTTTCTGTGTTCTAATGGGTTGTATGAGTACGGCTGGCTTTGATCCTGTTTGGGAGGCCAGAAAGAGCATTTTGCCCTGTCTCAACCTTTGAGAGATCCTTTGGCTTTATCAGTAATTGGTGGGCAGTGTCCTGTTCTAGCCATTGTTGTGGAGTGATGGCTCCTTTAGGCAGTAGCTCCCCCGTGTGGTGCAGTTTGATTTTATCAGGTTGGGTCCATAAACATGAATAGAAGATATTTCTGAAGCTAGTGATGCTTAGAAAACTTGCTTCCAAATAGGATTTTATAGGATTATTAGAGACATTTTTGACATAATCAGGTCTACCTATGCCCCAAGGCTGGCCTGTCTTCTGAAGTTGAGCTATAAGTTTGTGTGTTTTCTTGGTGAGCAGGGATGGAAGGTAAGTTTGTGCTCTGAACTCTGTATTTTAGCCCTTGGTTCAGCATCCTGGAGATGCCATTGCATAACTAGCCCTTTTGAAGGTCTCCCGCTCCTTGTAGGACTTTGAAGCCTTAACTCCAAACCTACTAGCCAGGACTGTGGAAACTGTAGAAGGCGGTGGGCTGGTGGTCATCCTCCTACGGACCGTGAACTCACTCAAGCAGTTGTACACAATGACAATGGTAAGAATCTGTTTCTTGGTTGTGGGGGTTCAGATCAGTCTGTTCTTAGTAAAGCTTGCTTGCTGTAAAGATTTCCTATTGGGCATCTCTAGAAAATGGTCTGTGTAGCTTCTGGCTCTGAGTTCTTGGACTTCCGCTAAAGTTTGGTTATTGTGAGTGGATCTTAGGGTCTTGGAGTAAGGCTAGGGATTTCTGAATTTCATGTTCTTTTTTTAGGCATTTGCAATTTTACACTGGTAAGATTCAAATATGCTGCAGCTTGTTTTTCTGTTTTTAATTTTTTTTTTTTTTTTTGAGACAGGGTTTCAAGGCTGCCTTGAACCTTTGATCTTTCTGTCCCA
Source organism: Zapus hudsonius (assembly GCA_004024765.1). Lineage (NCBI taxonomy): Eukaryota > Metazoa > Chordata > Mammalia > Rodentia > Dipodidae > Zapus > Zapus hudsonius. The sequence continues at coordinate 43,289 of PVHP010006098.1, forward strand.
GCTTCTTGAGTGCTGGGATTAAAGGTGTGCAGGCACCACATTTCGCTTCACTAGCCCTCATCTTCCAGTGGTTAGCAGAGAGACATTTCCTAGTTCCAGTCTAGGCTTAGCAAGAATCTCAGCTAGGGGAGAGGTAGCAGAACCTGATAGGGGAGTGGGGATAGTCTGTGGACTCCAGCAGTATTGCCCTGCTGGTGTTCTTAGATTCAGGCAGGGCTTGGTCTCGGGATTTAATGAGCTGTGCTTTTCTAGTAAGATAGACTCTTCTCAAATCTTGGGGTAGCTTTCCACCATCCCTTGCCACTTCAGCCCCTCTGGCCTTTTCAGACATGCTGAGCACTCACTGTGCACTCTAGGACCTTTGCTCTTGCTATTCTTTCTTGAATGTTTCCCTCGAATATTTTCATGCCCTGCGTCCTTACTGCATTCCAGTCCCTGCTGCACTTCCCCATCTTCAATGTATTATTTCCTAATGCTTTTCTCTCTCTCCCTTCCCTTTCTCCTTCCCTCCCTTTCTTCCCACATTATCTCATATAGCCCAGGCTGGCCTCTGTGTGGCTGAGGATGGCCTTGGACTCCTGATCCTCCCTGTCTCCTCCCATCCTCCCAAGTGCTGGGATTATAGACATGTGCCACTATACCCAATTTTCACACCCTTTTGAGGCTAGGTGGCTCCAGCTGTTCACTCCTTCACCTGCCTTGTTTCTTCAAAGCATTTGACAACTACAACATTGTATATTTGTCTTTTATCCTCTGTTCTAGTCTTTCAACTTCACAAGAACAGGGGCTTGGTTTTCTTCCCTGCTGTGGTCTCAGATCCTAGATGCCTGGATGCAGGAAGTGCTCATTAGATACTTGTGAATGAATAACTTTGTGCCCACATCCGTTTTATTTATTTATCCTCTCTTACATGGCTGCCTGCTTATTTATTCTTTTCAACTTATCATTTCTGAGAGACTTTCCCTGAACCCACTAGAAGTAGGAGCCCCTCATTTGCTATCGTTACACCTTATATTTCATTTGTAGCATTTGCCAAATTTTGTATTTTTTATTTATTTGTGAGGAGAGAATATAAATGAATGGGCACCCCAGGGCCTCCTGCCACTGTAAATGAACGCCAGGTGCATGCACCACTGGGGATTGAATCTGGGCCCTCAGGCTTTGCAAGCAAATGCGCCTTCATTCTCGAAGCCATCTATCCAGCTCCCAATATTTTTTGTATTTTTAAAATTTATTTGTTTTCAGCTATTGGACCATAAGTTCTTGGAAGCAGAATGCATGCTTATTCACCAGTGTGTGCCCAGCATGTCTGGTACATTTCTTGGCATGTACATTTAATTGAATTATGCTGGATGAAATGAGGAAAATGCCAAAGATAGGTGAGGGGTTTGTATTGGGATAAGCAACATTGCATTTGGTGTCTGAGCCAGTTCCAACAAAGAGTATTTGACTAGTACAGCATGCATTTAGGAGTGGATTTTGTTTCTGGTAGGTTTGCTGATACCTCTTTGGTTAGAGCTTCATGTTTGGGCCCTGAGCCTCGGATCTTTTGGATGACCTTGTTCTTTTTTTCTTTTCTTTTCTTTTTTTTTTTTTTTAAAACGGTTGGGGACTCCAGACACATCGCTATTTTACATCTGGTTTTATATGGGTACCAGGGAATCAAACTCAGGCCAGTCACAAGCAAGTGCTTTTAACTGCTTCACCATCTCTCCAGGCCTCGATGACCTTGTTCACAGATGTTGTCTTACCTTCTTTAGGATGTGCATTCCAGGTACAGGACTGAGGCCCATCAGGACGTGGTGGGAAGATTTAATGAGAGGTAAGTTATTGATCAGTTTCTAGGGTCCTGAGAAGGAATGTTTTCATCTTGATGTCAGAGGAAGGTAGGGTTCCCACAACAGTGAAGCTTGTCTCATGATATAGCTCAGGCTAACCTCCAACTTGGGATCCTCCTGCTTCAACCTTCCAAGTGCTGGAATTACAAAGAGGTGTGCCATACCCACCTTATGAGATCTGGATAGCACCTACCACTGCAAAACCAGCTGGACAAAGTGAAAGGGGCTGGGAATTGGGACCAGTACCCTTACATTCTGTCTTACTGATGGCCCGACTTTGTGTCCTTAGCTGCATTTCTTCTCCCCCACCCCCCCACCCCCGCTCGTAGGTTACTCATCTTTCAAATGGGTTCTTTATCGGGATCACTATTTCATACAGAACACTTGTCTGTGTTAGTGTGTGCACACGTGCATATGCATGCATGTGTGCATATATGTGAAGGCCAGAGTAGAATGTCAAGTGTCCTTCTCTGTTACTTTATTTCCTTGAGATGGAATCTTACTGGAACCGAGCTGCTGGTTTTTGGCTGACCAGCGAGCTTCATTGAGTTTCCTGTCTCTGCTCTGGGCATGCATGGCTGCGCCTGGATTTTTCACATGAGAGCTAAGGATTGAACTGAGTTGAGGTCCTCATGCTAGTACAACACTGCTTTTATCATATGAGCCATTTACCCAGCCCCAGAATACTAGTCTTTGAAGAAAGACCTTCTGAACAGTTATGTCTGGAAAATGCTGACACTATTTTCCCTTAGACTCACGTTGGCATATTGAAACTCAAAAAATGTCTTAAAGAGACTTATTTAACTGATTGTTCTGCAAATATATTTACTCATAGAAGGTCCACCACCCCACTCCCCTTTTTTAGGGACTGAGATCAGTGGTTGTCACCTGGAGTGATTTTTTTTTTTTTTCCCTTCCTAGGGACATGTGGGAATATCAGGAGATACTTTTGACTGTCATGACTTTGGGGATGGGGGTGGGGGAGGATGCTCCTGTCATCAAGTGCACAGAAGCAAGAGGTGCTAAACTAGCCCACAGCACAGCTTTCCCAGCAAAGAACTGGCTCAAAATGCCAGTACTGCTGAGGGTTAGAAACCTGGCCTCTTACACTTAACAGCCTGTGGTGCTTTGTCGGGTAGACAGAGGGCAGGAGAAGCAGCTGTGTGCTGGTGACTAGACCAGAACCCTGTGCACGTGGAGACGAGACTGCTTGGTTTTGTTTGTTTTTTGGGTTTTTTTTTTTGTGTGTGTGTGTGTGGTTTTTTTTTTTTTTTTTTTTTTTTTTTCAAGGTAGGGTCTCACTCTAGCCCAGGCTGACCTGGAATTCACTATGGAGTCTCAGGGTGGCCTTGAACTCATGGTGATCCTCCTATACCTCTGGCCCCTGAGTGCTGGGATTAAAGGTGTGCGCCACTACGCCCGACTTAACGCTGCTTGTTTTTGCAGGATGTTTATGGCGTTGGAATTAATAACAGCCAAATCATGTTTTTCCTTTATGTAAGAAGTGAGTTAGGTTCCCCCCCCCCCCCCCGGAGTGAGCCTTCTCCCTCTCTTTTGTTGTTTCTTTCTTGTGACAGAAGGCATATTCATTTGTGCTTATGTTTTCCTGTGTTACTGGTGATCATACGTTGCTTGGATTTGAAACAGAGATGCTTTATCACTAAGAAACCTTGGTGGATGAGGGATGGGTCAGATGACTTAGGAGTAATGGTGATATGCCCAGTAGAGATCCTGGGTTTTCTGGATTACTTTATAAGGTGTTCAGATGTCCTGCAGAGAAGGCTCACTGTTCTCCACCTGGGTACTGGCTTCTTGGAGACATGAATTATTCTCCTGAAGAAAAGCAACACTGTTCTTTTACATTCTTGTGCAGGTATTGCTGGTTTTCCTGACACCTCACTGTAGTGGTTTTGTCCTTCAGGTTTATTCTGTCTCTGGCATCTTGTAAGAACTGTTTGGTCATTGACGACCAACTTAACATTCTGCCCATCTCCTCCCATGTGGCCAGTATCGAGGCCCTACCTCCACAGGCTCCGGTGAGTCTGGGTCAGGGAATGGGGATCCTGGTGGGTGTGTAATCTCCTGTGGCCATGACAAACACCTCCTTCTCTTCTCTATGGTAGGATGAGAATCTCAGTCCTTCTGCTCTGGAGCTGCTGGAGTTGAAAGAGAGCTTGCAGGACACGCAGCCTGTGGGCGTGTTGGTGGATTGCTGCAGGACCTTAGACCAGGTACGTGTGGTTGAGAGCTTGCCCATCCCAGTGCCAACAGCACAGAGTAATCAGCATGTGGAGAGTAGTACTCTAGGAAGGGAGTTTTTCTTTGCTCCTATTCCTGTGTGTGCCACAGCGAAAGGGCTGTTGTGTGTGGTCTGGGTTCACAAAGAAAGCCAGACAGTGAGCAGCTGTGAGATGAGGTGCATTTAAAGAGGAATCTGTTGGTGTCTTTTCCACAAGAAGTGATAGTCCTGTGCACTTTAACTTTAGTTCAGTTTGATGACTCCAGGATTTTACTTAGGGTTAGAAGGGAAAGGAGCCGCTTTAGGTCTCTTCTAGTGATCATGTTCCAGTGTGAACTTGGTTGGTGCAGTGGTGAAAAGCACCAGGCTCTGTGGGAACTGCCAAGATGTGCTTCAGTCCTTGGCAGGGTGACCAACTTGGCTTCTCCAATGTCTTCTGGGCATGGTGGTTGCCGATCAGGTTCAGCCCCGAGGCCTTTAAGCTGTCTTTAGAGTCTGGTTTGTCCCTTGTGAGGTGGGCAGCACAACACTCTTTCTTCCTTAGGGACTGAGCTGAGTGACATCCACTGCTCGGGACCGAGGCCCAGTCAACTGTCCTCCCTTATTCTAGAAAAGCCATGGCAACAAGCTCCATAGCTCTGTGTGCTAGCTAGGTGACAGGCTCCAGGCTGTTGTGAGCATTCCTGGTACCTTCCCTATCACTAGTGAAGGGAGTGAGGACAAGATTGGAGGGAAACTACAATCCTAGAAGTAGAGTTACTAAAACTAGACCAAAACAACCCTACCGAGCCTGGCCTGGTGGCACATGCTTGTAATTTGGGAGCCTGAGTCAGAAGGATTGCCATGAGTTCAGGCAAGGCAGAATCTTGCCTCTAACAAAGAATAAAACAAATAAACAAGCAAAAAGTTATGAAGACAGAAAACAAAATAAGTAAATTCCAAAAAGGGTACATATCAGTAAAACTTTAAAACATGGTATGACTTTCCACTTGGCCTGTCCCACTCTGCAAAATTAGCTTTTATTTTATTTTTAAAACCCATTTTTTATTTGAGGTAGGGAAAATAGGCATGCCAGAGCCTCTTGCCATTGTAAATGAACTGCAGACACGTTTGCCACATTATGTATCTGGCGTTACGCGGGTGGTGGTGAATTGATGCCAGTAGGCTTTGCAAGCAAGCACCTTTAACTGCTAAGCCATCTGCCCAGCCCCAGAATTAGCTTTGTGTTACTGTGTATCTTTCTGGATTTTTTTTCCTTTTTTGGGGGGTGGGTGGTATAAACAGATATATGACTGAATAGGGTATAGCTTCCTGTTAGATATTTGGGGTTGATTCCTGTAGTTTTGTTATTATAAACTACTGCTAGGTATGGTGGTGTGCACCTGTGGTCAGCAGGGTCAGCTTGAGTTACTTTGGAACCCTGGAGCAAGATCCTGTCTCAAAAAAACAAAACAAAACTGTTAGGATATTCTCCCAGATATATCTGGGCATTCTATCTAGGCTAGGTTTCAGAAAAAGAGTTCCTCAGAGATTGAATGCATTAAAAATCTGTGTTCCACCAGTGATGGAGCCATTGCCTTGACCTTTCAGTGCAATTCAACTTCTGAATCTTTAGTAATCAGGTAGGGGAACATCTGATCGTTGTTTTCATTGGCATTGCTCTATGAGGTACTTTCTGATTATTGGGCATCTCTCCTTTTTTTTTCTTTGTGTGTGTGTGTGTGTGTGTGTGTGTGTGTGTGTGTGTGTGTGTGTGTGTGTGTGTGTGTGTGTGTGTTCGTGTGTTCCAGTGTGTGTTAATGAGTAAAATGTTGCTCAGCCAAAGGCCATATTAAGACAAATATTACCTGGATGTCCTTTGAGTGTTTCTATCTGAAGAGACCCTGGCTTCCTAGACACCCTCCCCGTCCACCCAACTCAGCCAGTGTCTCTTTAGCACCTTCTTAGGGCTACTGCCTCAAGACTTCCATTCCTCGGGACTGGACAGGCCAGGGGGGACCTTGTAGCCTTTTTCCCCCTCGTAGCACTCAGTTGGGGATGCAGGTCTTACCCTGCTCAATAGTACGGCTCCTTGTTCATTTCTTTCTCCTCCAGGTGCTTTCTAGGCACACCTAGGCGCCAGGCTTGGCAGTAAGTGAGGACATGGGCTTCTCAGAGCTGGTCTTTGGGAAGCAAATATGGATTAGTAGCATTGCTGTGTGCAGTGGGGAGAAGGAAAAGGTGAAGGCTTGGGCAATCCAGGATGGAGGTTCTGGACATGCTGGTCGGGGTGGAGGGATATTTGGTAAAAGCCTGGAAGGAAGTGAATAATGGACTCTGGCTCCCTGAGGGTGAGGGCTTAGGCAAAGAGTTCAGTACGTGTGTAGGCCTGGGGCTGGAAGGAGTGGAGCTTGGGCACTTCAGGACAGCAGGAAGGCTGTCAGGGCTGAAGCAGTGCCAGGGCAGGATAGGGGAGAAGATTGAGGTCCTCACAGGCACTGGGAGGGCTGGACACGTACTCCATGAGAGATGAGGCAGTTTGTGAGTCTTCAGCACAGCTGCCAGGTTGAAGCTTCGAGGATCCTCCACTGGTTGATGGCAGGCTGTGGTGGGCTGTGGGTTGTTAGCAGGAAGGTGAGGTGGGCGGCTGCTGTCATCATGGAGACATGGAAGTGTGGCTGTGGACAGAATGGTAGAGAAGGAAGCAAAGGATAGAAGACTGTTAAGGAGTCACGATCAGAATTGACTGATGAATGAGGGATATGGAACTAAATTGAGAGTGAGCTGAGCTGAGGAAGGTTAGAAGTGCACTTCAGGGGTGCACTTTCTCAGCTTCCAGTCGAGCTGTGTGTTGCACAAATGGAGCTGTGTACTGAAGAGGCTGACATACGGGGAGGAGGTCTGCAGTGGAGAGACTTGGGAGCCTCAGTCCTTTAAATTGTGTCTTTGGCCTTGACAAACCTGATGAGATGACTGAGAGAGTGAGAAGTCTTATGTGCTGAGCAGTGCTTTATCAACCTCACAACATTTCCCTTTGCACAGGCCAAAGCTGTCTTGAAGTTCATTGAGGGGATCTCAGAGAAGACCCTAAGGAGTACTGTTGCACTCACCGCCGCCCGAGGACGGGGAAAATCTGCAGCCCTGGGATTGGCTATTGCTGGGGCAGTGGCATTTGGGTAAGGGCTCTCCATTCTTAGAAGCTGAGATGGGGGGGGGGTAGGAGGTGGTTTACAGGGTTCAGGTTAGGAGGTTGGCTGGTTTGCCATGTTACTTTGTAGGCCTTGGGTACCTGTCTGGAAATAGCAGCCCTGCTTCCTCCAGGACAGCTAGAGGCACACTGCACATAGACACACACCAGGGCCTTGTCCTCACTGTTTAAGTTGAACAAACGTGAAAACAAAAAATGAGGGTAAGAGACTTTAAAACTCAGCATGAGAATGTCTGCGGGCAGCTTTGTTGACAGCAGTGTACAAGCTGAAGGTTTGTGGTCTTGATTAGTTGGCGGCCTTGTTTATTTTGGAGGCAGTGACTTTGAGTCAGATGGTACTTTCTGTTCTTGTCCTGGGTGGAGGACTTACTCCACTGCCAAGGGTGTGCTTTTCCAACTTCGCAGGCATGATGCTGGACTAAAGTCCACTTACTCCAGGAGAATGGATCTAAAGTCCCTACCCTGGGAGTTCCCCAGCAGCTGCTGCTGCAGAGCTATGGCTTTGCCCAAGCACTGACAGAGTTCTGTGGCTTCCCAGTGAACACCCAAGTGCAGTTAGGGATGAGTGTGAGGGTCCCCTCGGTGCCTCTGACACTTGTCACTGATAGTGGTAGTTAAATGCCAGAGTTTGCTACCAGCACTTTGATCATCAAAATATCTTGTTTCTTTTTTTTTTTTTTTTTTTTTTTTTGGTTTTTCGAGGTAGGGTCTTGCTCTAGCCCAGGCTGACCTGGAATTCACTATCTTAAGTTTCTTGTTTTCTTAATGATGCCCCTTTTCTTCTACAGGTACTCAAATATTTTTGTTACCTCCCCAAGCCCGGACAACCTCCATACTCTGTTTGAGTTTGTATTTAAGGGATTTGATGCTCTGCAGTATCAGGTGGGAAGATGGGATAAAAGCCTCCATGCTAGTGTTCGCTTTCAATGCAGTGATCTTTGGATTGCTTGCTTTCTTAATACTGCCTTTCTAGAACCTGTCATTCCTTTGGCTTTTCTGTCTCCCAGGAGCACCTGGATTACGAGATTGTCCAGTCCCTGAACCCCGAGTTTAATAAGGCAGTGATTCGGGTGAATGTGTTCCGAGAGCACAGGCAGACGATTCAGGTGAGGCTTGCTTCTTTACCCTGTGCCATGGGGCAAAGGGCCTGCTGTGTGGATCCGCTCTGGGATGTTTCTTCCAGCCGCTATGCCTGTGTGCAGTTGACTGCCCTTAAATGTGATGGTGTGAAGGAACCTGATTTTCAGCTTTTCCTGAAGAACCACTCAAGTAGTGATGGCTCAGACAATAAAGCACCTGCCCTACAATCCTGAGGCCCTGAGTTCAGATACCCAGCACCTATGTAAATGTTGTAAAAATTGGAGGTGGGGGCTGGAGAGGGCTCAGTGGTTAAGGTGTTTTCTTGAAAAACCTAATGACCCAGGTTCAATTCCCCAGTACCCACATAAAGCCAGATGCACAAAGTGGCACATGCATCTGGAGTTCTTTTGCAGTGTCAAGAGGTCCTGGCACACTTATTCTCTCTCTATCTTCCTCTTTCTTTCTCTCAAGTAAATAAAATATATTTTGTTAAATTGAGGTGGACATGGCCAATCCCTAGGGCATGCTGGCTAGGTATACTAGCAGAGTCAGTGAGCTCTGAGGATCATTGAGAAATAAGGTACAGAGTGATAGGAAAACACCTGACATTAAAAAATTCAAGCCAGGCTGGTGAGATGGCTCAGTGGTTAAGGCACTTGCCTCTAGTGCCTAAGGCCCCCCGGGTTCAATTCCCCAGGACCCACATAAGCTAGACCCATAAGGTGGTGGCCCTGGTGCTCGCTCCCTCCCTCCCTCCCTCCCTCCCTCTCTCTCTCTCTCTCTCTCTCTCTCTCTCTCTCTCTCTCTCTCTCTCTCTCTCTCTATCGCTGTGCTTGAAAATGAATAAATATTAAAAAAAAAATTCAAGCCAACTAACAAGTGTATGTAGTCTGATGAAAGCTGTAGTTATAGCTGGGTGTGGTGGCACATACCTTTAGTCCCAGCATTTGGGAGGCTGAAGTAGGAGGATGGCTGTGATTTTGAGGACATTTTGAATTAGAGTGAGATCCTGTTTCAAAAAACAAAACTGAGAGAAAAAAAGATGTGTATTTTTTTTCTTAATATGAAATGAATGAGGTGTGAAGAATATGTCAATAAATGAAAAACTCATAGTTCTGACCTCAGTTATAATTTTGCTTAGGTTCTCCAGGTTTTGAAATAGGTCATCTATAACTAGAGCAATAAGGTCACCATTTAAAAGAAAAAGAACTTTGCACAATGGCTTGGAGTCTTTGTGGCTTTGCTGATGGCCTGCTTTCCCAAAAGCTCCATGATCCTGAGTGCTCAGTCTGAATGCTCTACATAGTTAAAGGCCGTAGTGTTGCTGAAGCTCAAAGAAAGCAGTGACATGTGACCCATAGGCTCTTGATGAAGGGGGTTCATTGATTGCTTTTGGAGTACAATGGGAAGTGAACCAGGATGTCCTTGAACTTTATTCCTGTGAAAGTAGGTGATGGACCTGTGAAGGAGGTAGACCTTTCATCAGATGTGAGCAGTAGAAGCCGCCTGGGGATCTTAATCTTTCTTGTTAGTCTCTTAATTCCACACATCTCTTCCTTGGCTGAGAGGGGAAAGACTGCTGGTAGGGTGGGTTGAGGTGGGCTTGGGAGCAGAGAGGACAGAGAACTGTTAAAACTCAAGAAAAATATACAAGCCAAAGACGTGCCTGGCTCTGCCCTGCTTCTCCTCAGATTTGTAATCAAGCGTGCTCTCATGTTACTGAGTCCTTTTGGCCCTGGACTCCTCTGGCCTCTTCCTTCTGGCTGGAGATTAAGATAAAGAGGAATATTTGAGTAAAGCTGCCTGTGCCTCCCCAAGGGCTGTTTTTGGTGCTTTTATGAGGTGCTTGGGGCCCTGTTGGGGACATGTGACTTGTTCCCTCCCTCTCTGACCCAGCACTTCTGGAAAAGCAGTGAGCCCATCTGCTTTGTGAGGGAGCAGCTGCCCAGGCTCACATCAGCCATGCTCACGTGCTGCTGTGCTGTGTGTGCTCCTAAGTAGGTAAAGGGGCTCATCTAGCCCAGGCTGACCTGGAACTCACTCTGTTGTTCCAGGCTGGCCTCCAACAGATCAATCCTCCTTCCTCTGCCTCCCAGGTGCTGGGCTCAAAGGTGTGCTTCACCACACAGGCCCACTCACCTTTTTGACTTATTATCTCTCTCAGAGATTTGTCCAGATTGAAATTTCTATTTCTGACTGGTTCGTTTTTAGTATCCAACAAGTAAATTAAAGCTTGTATTTCTGAGTGATTCATTTTTAGTGCCCCACAAGTAGCCTGCAGTTGGTAGTATTTCTAGAAGTAGAATTGTTGAGCTTTAGATTTAGGTATGTAGGTTTCTAAGTTTCTTACATTTTCCAGATTCTTCAAAGTGTTTGTGCCTGTTTACCTTCATAACACACTTTGTTTGAATTTTTATTTCCTGAAGTCCTCATCTACCTGGATGCTGTACAATTCAATGGCTTTTTGTTTTGCTTTTGTTTTTGTTTTTATTTTAATTAATTTTTTAAAGTTTATTTTTTTTTTTGTAAGAAGAGAGAGAATGGGCACACCAGGCCTCTAGTCACTGCAAATGAACATGTGCTACTTTGTGCATCTGGCTTTATATGGGTACTGGGGAATTGAACCTGGGTCCTTAGGCTTTGCAAGCAGGTGCCTTAACTACTGAAGCATCTCTCCAGCCCTTGTTTTTATTTTTTGAGACAAGGTCTCAATAACCTCCAACTCATAAGGCCTCAGCAGTGAGATTAAATATGTGGGCCATGTTTGTTTGTTTGTTTGTGAAAGAGGCAGAGAGAGAGAATGGGCACATTAGGGCCTCCAGCCACTGCAAATGAACTCCAGACACATGTGCCACCTTGTGCATCTGGCTTTACATGGGCACTGGGAAATCGAACTCGAGTCCTTCTGCTTTGCAGGCAAATGCCTTAAACGCTAAGCCATCTCCAGCCCTTGTTTTGCTTTTTTGAGCCAGGGTTTCTCTGTGTGGCCCAGACAGACTGGCCTGGAACTCATGTAACTCCAGGCTGGTTTCAAAGACATCCTCCTGCATCAGCCTCCTGGGTGCTGGGAGTCGAGGATGTGCACCACACCCACCCTTTACAGCAGTTTAAGTCTTGTCTGTGTCTAGATGTGAAATGGGTTCTTTGTTATCTTTAGCACGTCACTGAATATTCATGAAACAGTCATCATATTTGATTGGTTTCTTTGTAAAGCCCCTCCTTGTGATCCTTCAAAGACAACTTCAAAAACAGTGGGAAGCTCTAATGAAACTGATGGGCTATTTATATACATATGGACATGTGTGTATTACGAGCAGCTGGACTTGGGAAATGGAAGCAGGAGGATCTGAGGTTCAAGGTTATTTACCTGGGTGGGCTACATGAGACCCTGTACCAAAAACCCAGAAGAATATGCCTACAGTGCAGTAGTTGGTGGTACCAGGGCAGGAAGCACAGCATACAAATGGAAGCTAGAGCTGTGCTTCTGCCCTGTCCTATGCAGAGGCTGAGGAGAAACATGAGGTAGCAGAGGAGAAGGCAAGCAGCCATTGTCAATCAACTGTGTAAGCCTGACACTGCACAAAACACTTTTTCATTGTGATCACACTTTTTTAAAGCCTTAAAGCAGCCACTGGGCAGGTATTGCCTCTGTTTTATGGAAAAAGAATATGAGGCCCTGTGAGATGAAGTGACCTGTCAGGCTTACACTCATCGATGGATGGAGCTGTTTGCTCTCAGTACTAGAAGCCCATTTCATTCTTGACTTGTCCAGAAAAAGCAGGAAGGAGGGATGCGAAACAAGAGCAAAGGGACAGTGGGGACAGAGTGGACTTTGTAATGAGTCACCAGTGCCTGTGACTTTAGTTGGCTGCTCTTACAATCTAAATATTCCTCCCCACAGTATATACACCCTGCAGACGCTGTGAAACTGGGCCAGGCCGAGCTTGTTGTGATTGACGAAGCTGCTGCCATCCCCCTTCCCCTGGTGAAGAGCCTGCTTGGTCCCTACCTTGTTTTCATGGCATCCACCATCAACGGGTAAGGGTGGCGTTGTTACCCTTGTCTGGGAGTAGCATGTAGTGAATGTGGCCTGGGTTTCTCAAGCAGGAGCCAGCCTCCTAGCAGACTAGACTGATGTGAGGTGGAGCCCTGTGTGTGCTGCATGTCTCCTGTCTAGGTGTGATCAAGTTTTAAGAAGTACCTGGTGGCAATTTCACTGTCCTGTACTTTAGGATTATGTGCAGATGGAATATTTAAATAGCTATTGTTAAACAATCAAAACAGGCTTATAATGGCTTTTGATTTTTCAAGATAGGACTCTAGCCCTGGCTAACCTGGAATTTACTAAGTAGTAGTCTCGGGGTAGTCTAGCACTCACAGTGATCCTCCCGAGTGCTAGGATTAAAGGTGTGTGCCACCCACCCAGGCTCCTTCATGCAACTTCTAATATTATCTCCCAGGAGAAGACCATTAAACTTTGTTCCAGTTTCACTATGCCAAAGGCTTTCCTTACACGTCATCTTTTCAGGTCTAATCTTTTAGTTCAGATCACAGTGAAATGTGTAAAATGACCCCCTT
>PVHP010006099.1:0-61986 GCA_004024765.1 Zapus hudsonius
GGACACACTAACTTTGACGTAGAAATGACGCTCAGCCATCTATTAAAATCTTAGTCTGAAACTGAAGAGAAAACTTGAGAATAAATGTAAAGGTTTTGCAGTCTGACCTGGGTCTGCTGCTATAGGGCCTCTAATCCCAACTACTCAGGAGGCTGATGCCAAAGGGCCGCAAATTCAAGACTTGTTTGGGCTACAGAATGAGTGACTTGAAGGCTGGCTTGAGCAACTTACTGAGATTTTCTATTAAATTTAAAGTTGGGGAAAAATACAAAAAATTTCAGTGCCAGGGATGGGATACCTTTCAGTGAGTTGTTGGCTAGAGAAGTTCCTGAGGCCCCCCCAAACATTACAGGCCATTTCCAAGAATCTTGGTTGCCCACCAGAATGAGATGGTAAGACCCCATTGCTGAAGACCCCAGAGGCTTGGGTTGTAGGTCACTGAGAAATCAACCTGGGCTGAACAGAAAACCTCCTCTCTGTTATCCAGCTGATAGAAAGCTGGAAAAAGCTATGGCTGCAATCAGCCCTATGGGAGAGAGAAGTCATCAACAGTGGTGAACAGCAGTGGACCTTTCAAGCCTTAAGACTGGCCAGCCAGGCCAAATGTGCCAACTGGGGCAATAGTGGCATGTCTATTGTGGGGGAAACCAATTGCTCTCTAATTGGACTGAAGGCCCACTCCATGAGAGGGAATACATGCTGGGTAATGAAGACCTTGTCAAAAGCCTATGGTGGGGGAGGTCATGAGCCCTAAGGTTGCTGTTGTCTGGCTAAATGCATGTATTATGCCCATCAAACTGCCTTGTGAGCACTTTTATAAAATGTGCATACCCATATGTTAATGCTACTCTCACTTTTGATTAGAGAAGCTTCTCTTTTCTTATGGCAGTGACCCCTGGGATAACTCAAGAGACACCATAGTGCTGAAAAGCAATGACAGTAGAGTGTTCTGCACTGGGACATCTCTATCACACTTATGAGGCTCAGGGTCTATTGTGGAAGAAGCGGTGGGAAGATTGTAGAAGCCAAAGGAAGGGTAGGACTACTTACAACGTAAACTTCCAGACACAAAATGGCCTTGATATTCATGACATCGCAGACCCTGACCTTTATAATAGGAGGAAATGACAACATCAAAATAAAATCGAGACTACTTGGGGGGGGATATGATGGAGGGTGGATTTGAGAGTGGGCAAGTGGGGCCAAGAAGGAATTACCACGATTTATTGCCTATAATTATGAAAGCAGTCAATAAAAAGTTTAGAAAATAAAAATAAAATTTGTGTCAATGAAAAAAATTTAGGGAAAAAAGAGGGTTGGGGATATAACTCAGTAGAAGAGCACTTGTCTATCATGTGCAAGGTACTAGGTTCACTCCCCTCTGAGGAAATTAATTAATTAATTAGTTAATTAGAGGTCTCCTGCTTTTTCTCCCCAGAGTACAGACCAAATGTATTGTAGAATATTTTAAAGGTTATCTTGTGTCTCTCAAAAGTATTTCATTTCATCCCCATAAGCATTCTGAAAGTATAAATGACCCCCTTCCATTTTTCAGTATAAAAGTATACATAAAACTTTTGACAACTCTTAATCTCAGAGGAGATTATCTAAATAAATGTTCAGATTCTCTCTCAATCCTTCTCCATCCTACTGTGTGTGCCACTCTCTGGATGGCATCATGTTACCCTCAGACTGTTCCCAATAGGAAGCCCCGGGGAGGGGAAAGAGGCCAGAGAGTGAGGGCCAAGCATGTTTGTCTTGGATTGCTCTTTCCTGGTTGGGATGAACTGGGGACCTCTCTGTATAATCACCTCTCTCACCAGTTTGGCCAATGGATGGTGACAGCTCTCTGATATTGTTAGTCTGTGGAGTAGATGATTTCATCCCATAACCCTGCCTATACCTCTGTAAACAGTGTGTTCATCAACCTTCTTTGCTAACTTTCAACCGTATCAAACTCTTCTCAATTACTTAGTTTGTGTGTACACTGTCCTCTGACTTAACTCTGATGGAGTCTTTGTGAAGATTGACTGATTGATTGATATGATTGAGTCTTGACTTGAATACATTTTCCTTTAAACAATTCTACAACATAGTAGATATTGTACATTGGGGGCTGATGCCTTTTCATAAAAGAAAATTCTTAGTGTATCATTTCCCTCATCCTAACTAGGCAAATGAACACTAGGCAAATGATGGTTTATCTTTATGATGTCAAAGAAAAAAGAGACAGATAGTCCTTTAGGTGTGGATACATATTTTTAAGACATTAAATGGGAAAAAATCAAGTAGAAACTATGAAACTATGAAACTCTACATTTCATACATTTCATAGGAATTTGTGGTCCTTCCTATGGTAATGCCAAGCTTTTCCCTTGCCCCTTCTTCAGCCATGTTCCTGCTTCAGCCTTACACTTCAGCTACATTATACCATAGCTAAATTAGAGCAGGTGGTCATTGTTTAGTGGATGGATGAATTAATAATATTATATATGTTGAAAAAATACGAGGCAGAAGATAGAACAGACTGAGTTTAGATAAGGTTACCTTTGTTTGCCCAAGGAACAGAGAGTGGAGAGTGGACAGCCATATCTGAAGTCATGTCCCCATGGATAGCTTCTATGAGCATATTTAAGGATCTTTGGGGTGATATGGGCTTCACAGTTAAAGTTCCTCCTAGATAAGAGATTCCCTAAGTGCCTATCCGGAGGCATATAAATGTGGATTGGGCTGGGGTGTTAAGCTCTTTTCAAGAGGGACTTAACAGAGGTAGGATCCTTCAGATATGTAAAACATTCTCCCAGGTGCTTGAGGTGCCATCCTGGGTAAGTTTCTGTGTGAAAAAATTTTCCCAGGCTCTGAGCTGCATTTTCCCTTCAATATATCCTGTCTTTTCAGACTACATCCTAGCATTATCTGTCCATACGGCTCCATCAGCCTGGCCTGCATTTAACCATTTCCTCACCAATTTAATTCATATGTTCCCCCAGCAACCACTGACAAATGCTCTCGTATTGGTGAAGCTTTCCCATACTCCTTAAACTGGAATTCCCTGCCTCTCCTCTGCTGTTCTATAGCAATGCATACTTTCACCTCAGCACTTGGGACACCTGACTTTGTATTCAGAGCCAGATTCTCCTGCAGGATTTCAAGATTCTCCAGGGAGTTTTGACAATTTTCTAATCCTAACATGGTGCAATGCATCTCACATGCAGCAGATATTCCCAAAATAATGGTTACAGCACCTCAAACCGAATGTAACTCATGACGACAGTCTAGTGGGCTAGATTTTGCTGCCTATTATAGACTATGAATAGAATATCTCTCAAACAAACTAAGCTGATTGGTTTAATTGAGTACCATCAGATTTTAAACAATTTACTTGAAAACTTCAGGCAATTTAAGAAGAAAATCAAGTAGAGTGTAAGAGTCCAAGACAAATTATAATCTGTTGGAGCTCAAAGTCAATAGAGACCTGGCCTGGCCATTGTGGACATATGCAAGAGATGAGAAATTGGCACCTAGTTGAGTGACTTCCTCTTGCTTCTCTTCAGAGGAATATTCATACTTTTCTGTCTACTCACCAGCCGATGGCCCCTGTGGACTTCCCAATGAATCGGAAGCTATATCCACAGAGGCCCACCATCTACAGCTTGTGAGTAATTCTCAAATCTCATTTATTAAAAACTCATTTGTTTTTGATAACAGCAGATTTCTGATTAGTCCCCAGCATCATGAGTTATTTAATGCAGTGGGTTTCATTGTCATTTCTGATTTCCCAAAGTGCTTGATTGATAGAAGCCATTGTAGGCTTAGTCTGTCAGTGTATTGTTCCCTTATCAAGTGACAACAACAAAAACTTATTGATAAAATCGCTGGATGTCCCTTAAGTAAAGTTGAAATACATTACAGTGTGGAAACTCACAAGTGATATTATGTATTCACTGGGAAACCTAAAAATTATGCTCCCAGACTGGAATATAATGCAGATGTCCCTGGGAATGCTCACTTGGAATCTAAGAATGTATGGTTTGGTCTGTGTGTGATGTATGTACATGTGGTGTTGGCATGTGCATACGCCCTGTGCATATACATGCAGAGGCCAAAGGAGAATGTCTGGCATCCTCCTCTACTGCTCTCTCACATTGTTTCTTTAAGAAAGAATCTCACTCTGGCTGCGAGTGGTGATGTGTGCCGTTAGTCCCAGGACTGGGGAAGCGGAGGGAAGGAGGATATCTAGAAGTTCAAGGCCAGCCTAGGGCTATAGAGTGAGTTCTAGGTCAGGCCAGGCTAGAGTGAGACCCTACCTTGAAAAACAACATCATCAACAACAAAAGAAATAGAATCTGTCTCTGTACCCCCAGAGAGTCTCCTGTCTCTGCCCTCCACAGGACTGGTGTGTGTGGCCATGTCTAGCCCTTTATGTGGATGCTGGGTATCAAAAACCATGGCCTAAAAAAAAAAAAAAAACCATGGCCTCTCAGGTCCTCGCATTTGTATGGCCAGTATTCTTACCCAGATCCACCCAACTCAGTTTGGCTTTTTAGAAAGAGTGATGAAATGAGCATTGAAGTCAATTAAGGAAAATAAGTCAACTTTAAGTGAAACCAATCTTGCTGTTTTCTAAACTTTCTAGAACATTAAAGACCTATTTAAATCTTTGAGGTGATATTGCAGTCAGCTTTCTCGTTGCTGGCACAAAAAAACCCAACCAAAGCAGCTGATGGGAGGAAAAGGTTTATTTTGGCTCAGAGACTCCAAGGGAAGCTCCATGATGGCAGGGAAAGTGATGGCATGAGCAGAGGCTGTGCATCACTTCCTGGCCAACATCAGGTGGACAATAGCAGCAGGAGTGTGTCAAATACTGACAAGGGGAAGCTGTCTATCAACCCCATAAACCCACCCCCAACAACACACCTGCAACAAGGATCTAATTCCCAGATTGCCATCAGCTGGGGATCAAGTATTCAGAACACATAAGTTTATTGGAAACATCTGAATCAAACCACTACAGGTGACTAACCCTTAGAAGACAAGATATAGTCACCAAGGCTGCCCCCCCAAAAAAAACCAAAGGAAAACAAATTTGTGTAGCTAGTCAGACTAGAAAGCCTTGTTTTTCACACCTTTAGCCTCTCCATTGGACTGAAATTACTCCTCAGTCTAGCTACAGACACAAGTTATGAGCAGTAATGTAGTAGATAGAAAAGTGATCATCAATATCAATAAGAGGGAAAGAAACAGATCATTTACACATGAGCAAAATACTTGCCCAGTTTGGTGTTTGTTGTTTGCAGAAATGGGGCAAATTTTCCTTCTATTAGAGACTTTGGTATTTTATTTCTGTACTTCTAGATAGACAAGGGTCCTCAAAGGAGGAGAATTGGTCATTAAATGGAAACTCCAATCCCCTCACATTTCTCCACCTAAGGATGGATGACTTTCTAATCAGATCTCTCTCTCTCTCTTAAGCAACACCTTCCACAGCCCTGGTGACTGCAGCCCAGCGATTTGGATTAGCTTCTGTGTGAAGCATTTTTTTTTTCTTTTAGCATGGCATCTGACAGCTGGAATGTTGTGATATTTATGAAATCTTTGCTGTCAAAGAGATTATGTAGCACCTTGAACAGCTTAGAGGACACATACTGTGTAAATCTGAGAGCTAAGAAGTCAGGCACCTGAGAAGAAAGCGTAAGGGAGGCTATGTCTCCCGCCCTTTTCCATCACCTCCACCTGCCACCTGGGAGGAAATTCTTAAAAAGCAAATGGGGAAAGAATGGACCAGGATCCAGAGTTCTTAAGATTCCACTTCTCTGGATCCTTTATTGTGCATGAACAAGCCCACTCGTGTGCAGTCTCTTGCCATAAATACAACGCTGCTGACAGTGTCAGAAAGGTGAGCCCCTGGGATACTTCTGAAAACAGACGACTTACAGCAATTTATCTACAAATGGCTGTATGCAGAGATGTATATTGACTAAATTTAGGTTGAACAAGATTTTAAAGCCATTTACAAAAGACATAGTTAAAATTATGTCATCTCTATTTTTTATCAAGATGGCTTGAGATTTAAAAAGTAATAAGATGATGAAGGTATGGAGAATACTTTTAAAATATTGTTTACAGGGATTGGGGAGACAGCCCAGTCGTTAAAAGTGCTTGCTTACAAAGCCTGCTGGCCCAGGTTCAATTCCCAGCAACCACATAAAGCCAGATGCATAAAGTGGTGCATGCATGTATCTGGAATTTATGTACAGTGGCAAGAGGCCCTGGCACACCCATTCTCTCTCTCTGCAACAGGGGAGGGGGAAGAAACAGAATTAGCAAAACTTGTTTTCCTTTAAGTAAATAGAATTGATATTCCTATGTATAATAAAAATATTACCTCCTTGATAACAGAATGGGTAGTATCAGAGAAACACAACTCAAAAATATTAAACAAAGCCTAATAATTAAAAAATAATAATAAAGAAGTAGAAAAATTCAGGAAATTTCCCAGAAAGTTTCACAGAGAAACAAAGAAATAAGCCACAGGAGAAACAGGAAATTGGAAGGTCAAACCAAAGAAAGAGATCCAAAAAAATTTTTTTTAATTAAAAAGAGATCCAATATCTGATTGACAAAAAAAAGTCATAGAGAAGAAATTATCAAAGAAATAATGGAAGAAAAGTGTAGGACAAGAATCTCTAGAATGAAAGTGCCCCAAAGTGTTAGTACAAAGAGTAAAAAAGACCCATGCCAAAGGACATCATTGTCAAATTTCAATACCCCAGAATAAAGGTTCTAATGTGTTTTAGAGACTTTAAAAAAGTCATGTGCAAATAAAGGTCAGCGATCATAATGTTATTGAACTTGTTTTTCCACTATTTCTATTTCCTTACTCCTATCATTGTCCCGACCTCCTTATTTTACTCAGCTCATTTTCTCTGTTCTCTTCCTTGATTCCTTTGACTTCTTCTTTGATTTATTTAATATACTTATAATCATTCTTTTGGGTTCTCTGTTTGGCATTTCACCTAATTCATTCTCACTGTAGGCCATTACTGTGGGATTCATATTTTGGGAGGAGTTGTCGACATGTTTTTTTTTTTTTTTTTTTTTTTTTTTTTTTTTTTGGCTTGTTTCTTATGTAACTGTTTTGGGATTTTTGCATTTCAAGTTATTTTTTTCATTTGGATTTTCTGTTGTCTTATCAGCTATATTCGTAGACATGTACTTTAGAAATTATATCCTCAAGCCGGGCGTGGTGGTGCACGCCTTTAATCCCAGCACTGGGGAGGCAGAGGGAGGAGGAGCGCCGTGAGTTCAAGGCCACCCTGAGACTACATAGTGAATTCCAGGTCAGCCTGAACTAGAGCGAGACCCTACCTCGAAAAAACCAAAAAAAAAAAAAAAAAAGAAAGAAAGAAAGAAATTATATCCTCAGTGGAGGAGCTCAAGGTGCCTGACGTTCCATTACCTACCACTCACAGCAGGAGTGATTCAAACTGATGGATATGTCTGCTATACAGATGTCACAGTAGCCAAGTTAATAACAATGGCCACCTTCACTTACAACTTTTGGTGGATAGAAAATATGGAGTATGCTAGGATTTTAGTTACTTACAAATGGGAGGAATGTGGGGTACATTAGGACTAGTGTTAACTTTGAAAAAGAGGGGTGTGGAAAAAAATATCTGGAAGATAGAAGTTGGGATAAATGTTCCACAGTTTTTAGAGGGTTGTTGAGACTATGGAAGGTTGTAGTTACGGAGAAGAGACTAGGAGGAAGTATTTGATTTTGTAGTTGGGAAGAGTGATAAAGAGATCACAATAGTAGACTTAGTGGGGAAAAAATACAGAACAAGACTAACATCTAGCTGAGCAGTATACAAACATAAAACCATTATGAAATATGGACTATACATATAACCACAGCCAATCACTCAACCCAGGATAAGCCAGTGAGACAGACACCAAAGATCTTCAACACAACCTAAAGCAGAAGAACAGAGACCCCCCTAAGACTTCAACAATTAAGCAGCCTCAATACTCACCCACCATGACTCAGGGAATTGAGTGGAAGAGGGGGTGGAAAGATTGTAAGAGCCATGGTGGGGGAGAACTGCCAGAGACATTGCCCCCTTCAGTAACAACATACAAAGGGGGGTAAAACGGGGTTGACTCCTAGGCTATCCATAACCCCTACCCCATGGACTGATCCAGACTGCCCACGGAGGAGGATACCCAGCTGATTGGGGACAGGGAAGAGGGAAATCAGGGAATTGGGGACATCAACACATTATTTGCTCATTAAGTGTATCTAATTATGGATAATAAATAATTTTTTAAAAATAGAATAAAGAAATAAGGACTATATATGCATGAGAGGAAAGGTTTTATTTTATTTTTTTTTTTGAGGTAGGGTCTTACTCTAGCCCAGCCTGACCAGGAATTCACTTAGAACCTCCAACTCATGGTGATCCTCCTATCTCTGTCTCCCAAGTGCTGGGATTAAAGGCGTACTCCACCATGCCCAGTGAGAGAGTTCTTTTTTTTTTTTAAGGTAAAAATGATTTAAAAGCATTTAAAAGAAAATATCAAAAACTGACAGAAGTTAACCTTGACATACAAATGAATTTAAAAGGTAAGGTATGATAAATGTACAACAAATCCAAAAAAGTCAGTTTTCCTGCCTTGCTATGATTGGTTTTGAATTCTTTCCTTCCTATGAAGGAAAGCAACCTTCCCTGATAAACAAGGTGTAATTTGCAGTTCTAGTTCAAACCTATTGAAAATCAGCCCCATTATCTTTTTTTTAAAAAAATATTTTATTCATTTTCAAATAAAGAGAGAGAGAGAGAGAGAGAGAGAGAGAGAGAGAGAGAGAGAGAGAGCACACCAGGGCCACCACCTTGTGGGTCTGGCTTATGTGGGTCCTGGGGAATTGAACCCGGGGCCTTAGGCACTAGAGGCAAGTGCCTTAACCACTGAGTCATCTCTCCAGCCCCCCCATTATCTTTTTTTAAAAACAACTTTTTTTTTTTTTTTCCAGGCTGACCTGGAAATAAGTCTCAGGCTGGCCTCGAACTCACAGTGATCTACCTATCTCAGCCTCCTAAGTGCTGGAATTAAAGGCCTGTGCCACTATGCCCAGCCCCCATTATCTTCTGAGGTGAGTTTCTATCTCACCTAAACTGAGTTGTAAAGATGGTCCCTGTTGCAGTCAGCCACAAGCCGCTTGGATGAATCTTCAAACCAGGGACAATTTATGGGAGGAAATGATTTATTCAAGCTACAGATCCAGGGGAAGTCCCATAAAAATGAAAGAGGCTGATCCTCCTCTTTCACAGGTCCAAGCAGAGAGAAAATTCCATCACCAACACCACACATAGAAGAGCAAACAGGCAGGAGGGCCAAAGAGAACTTCTTCTCCTTTATATAGGCTTAGGGTGGGGGGGCGTCTTACAACCCTTCCATAGACTTAATGGCTTCCTGAGTCTCTGGAATTTCCTTCCTGCACTGCCTACACAGGAAAGGATGTTTACTTCTAGCTTCTTTTACATCCTGCCCCCTACTGAGAGGCTGCCTTCCTGTAAACATCCTCGGAGACCCACCCAAGATTACTAGAAAGGTCAAGTTGACATTAAAATTTAACCATCACAGTCCCTTACTGGTGTATTGTCGACTTGTCTTACTGGCTGGGGGAGAAGGGCACATGGTGGTCTTTGTCTTCCTACATGACCCACAGAGGAAAGGATGTTTAC
This sequence comes from Zapus hudsonius, assembly GCA_004024765.1. Taxonomy (NCBI): domain Eukaryota; kingdom Metazoa; phylum Chordata; class Mammalia; order Rodentia; family Dipodidae; genus Zapus; species Zapus hudsonius. Next base: position 9,747 of record PVHP010006099.1, read on the forward strand.
TTCTAGCTTCTTTGAGCTTCTTTACATCCTGACCCTTGCTGAGAGGCTGCCTTCCTGTAAACATCCTCAGAGAACCACCCAAGATAATTAAAAAGATCCAAGTTGACAACAAAACCTAACCATCATAATAGCTATTTCTAGATTTTGCTGGTTGAATAATTAAATATTTGTTAAATTCACAGAACTGTAAAATAAAAGGATGGACTTTATTTTATGTATATTACAACTTAAAAGAGAGGGGACAGAGACTTATATGAACAATGGTTTCCAAATCATTTCAGCTTCAGATGTGAAATAAGACTAAAAACTAATCCCACCTCCTTGGACCTCTTCTCACTACATTGGGGCTATTATCAACATTCTATAAGACCTTTCCAGGTCTACCAGTTGTGATAGAAAAAGTGTGTCAGGCATGAGTTTGAATTAGTTTTATTTTGTTAGTTATTTAGTTTGTTGTTTGAGGTAGATTCCCTCTCTATCCCAGGCTGGCCTGGATATTCACTATGTAGTCTCAGGGTGGCTTCAAACTCACAGCAATTCTCCTACCTCTGCCTCCTGAGTGTTGGGATTAAAGGTGTGTGTCACCATGCCCAGTTTATATCAGCTTAATGATTACTGGTTTTCCCCAGAACTTTCTAAAAAGGTTATCTGAACATTACAAGCATCCCTATGGTAGATTGCTTATGGAAATGTCTAGTCACTCCTGTCCCAGAGCCCATACTACTTTGCTATGAGTCTTTGGGCTTCCCTTAATAGGAGAAATCTGGGCTAGCCTTGTGACTTCCATCACTAAGAGAATAGCGTGAAGGTAACTTTATGCCAGCTGTGAAAACAGGTCTTCACCGCTTCTCTGGGAGCCCTGGTACATCCACCATCTGAACAAGCCTGAACTTGTTCCTGGAGAGACATGTGGCCTAGTCACCAACATCACCACTCCAACTAACAGCTTGTGCATTTCTTTAAAAAATTTATTTATGAGAGAGAGAGAAGGAGAGAGAGAGAGAGAGGGAGAGAGAAATGGGTATGCCATGGCCTCCTGCCACTGCAAACACCTGTGCCACTTTGTGCATCTGGCTTTACATGAGTAACAAGGAACTGAACCTGGGCCATCAAGCTTTGCATCTTGCTCATTTCTATATAAGTGAGTGAGGCTACCCTAGACCAGTAAATGTCTAGTTAATTCATTGGATAACTAAAGATATATTACTAAATTCAGGTAAGGTTAACCACACCCTGCCTACCTGATCTGAATCATGCAGCTGGATCAAAGAATCAAGAACAGTAACAGGGACTGGAGAGATAGCTCCGTTGACAAAGTGTTCGTCTTTTAAGCATGAAGTCCTGAGTTCAATCTCCAGAACACACATAAAAATTCTAAGTGTGATGATAAATGCTTATAACCCCCATGCCAAAAAGGCAGAGACTCACTGGCCAACCAGTATAATTTGCTTAGTGAGATCCAGGCTGGTTGGAGCCCCTGTTTAAAGAAAGATGGAGAGTTCCCTATGATCAACATTCAAAATTGTCCTCTGACCTCCACACACATAAGCACACACACACATGTACATCTCTACATGTATACCAACAGCAAATACATGTTCACATATATAGAAAAACAACAAAATATAGTAATAGGAATTGGGGTGTAACTCGGTGGTGGGGCACTTGTCTACTATGCACAGAGCTGTTTTTGTTCTTTAACACACACACACACACACACACACACACACACACACACACATTCAGAACAGTAATAAGGGGCTGAAGAGATGCCTCAGTGGTTCAGGAGGTTGCCTGCAAAGCCTAACCACCTGAGTTTGATTCCCAGTGCCCACATAAGGCAAGATGCACAAAGTGGCCCAACATTTGCAAGAGCTGGAGGCTCTGGCATGCTCATTCTCTCTCCTCTCTATCTCTCTCTCTGCTTGCAAAAATAAAAATAAAAATTTAAAAAGTGCAATAATAAGAAATAAGTGGTTGTTACTAACTAAACCTTGAAGTACTTTGCCATATAGTATTTATATACTATATTGAATAAGTAATTTGTGAAAGAAAAGGGAAATAGTTTCTTTTGGTATCTTTGTAATGCTAAAAAGTTTAGCATTCTAGAATAAAGGTGAGGCATCCTAAAATCAAACAAATAAGACTTCTTAAAATTTCACAAAATAGTGTATTATACTTTGAAAGAGCAATTTTGCTAACAGGAATTTGTTCCCCAGGTATACATACCCCAGCATGGGTTTGTATCATTAACCAAGTGAGCCCTGGTTAGTTTTATTGGAACCTAGCCTCAGCCATTCTTTCACACATTCTCTACAGCTGCTTTCACACATAGACTGTTTGCAAAGCCTAAGACATTCACTATCTGGTCATTTTCAGAGTTTACCGACACCCTGAGCTATGCCAGTAGGTCTTGAACTTTAATGTGCAACAGGATTCCTTGAAGGAGATGTTAAGGCTGTTTCTACATCAGGGTTTCTGCTTCTGGAGGTCTAACAGGACTCAAGAATTGCATTTTGAATTATTTGCTGGGCCTCATACATTGTTCTGTGGAGGCACCTACTTGTTTGATGACCTCTGAGCTGGTGACAAGTTCCTCAACCTAGATGGAGGTGTAGCCTGGATCACACATTCAGTGGAGCATGGTTGAGTCATCACGCACTGAACATTCTAGCTGGTGGCTGAGGTTGGGCTTAGCTCTTAATATGTCTTGATACAAGCCACCTCGTCTTTCCTTCCATGTATTTGAATAGAGACACATAGTACCTGGAAAAGAATGTTGGAAACTGGTTTCAAGTTTCTACTTCCCTCTGTGAAGCCCCAATAAAAGGCTTTCATCTGCTCTCCATGAGAATTAAATAGATGCAATTAAATTTATGCAAGCTATTCCATCAATGTTAACCCATCATTAACTAGAGTTATATTGTTATGTATGACTGACTGTTAATAACCAATTGAATTGTTACCTTACTAGTATTGATAACCTCAGTCAGTAGCTTGGAATGGATGTTGCTATTGGGAGGAGAAAGGCTTTGCTCACAAAGAATTAGCAAGTATTAATGAGATCAGTCTCTGATGGTGTTCAGGAATCCTGGTCGTGATGCCAATTGTGAGGGTCCCAGAGTCCAACTCCAGAGCCAAGGAGGGAAACATCATGAAGCTCGGGGAGTTTAAAGAATCTCATTGGGGATGGGATGAACAAGGGACCCACAGCCACAGCCATTCAATCAACACAGGATAAGCCAGGGTGACAGTAACCAACAATTTTTGACACAAAGACCCCTAAGCTCACAACATTAAAGCAGCCTTAATACTCATCCACCATGACTCAGGGAACTGAGCGGAAGAGGGGGCGGAAAGATTGTGAGAGCCATGGTGGGGGAGACTATCCAGAGGCATGGCACCCCTCAGTTAACAACACACTTGGGCCAGGAGAACCTGGCTGAATACTAGGTTATCCAGGGTCCCCTGCCCCAAGGACTGATCCAGATGACCCACGGAGGAGGATATCCAGCTGATTGGGGATGGGGAGGGGGGGCATTGGGGAATTGGGGATAACAACTCATTGTTTGCCCACTAAATAATGTAATTCATTATGGACAATAAATATATATATATTTTTAAAAAAGAATCTCATTGGGTGGGCTGGAGAGACATGGCTCAGCAGTTAAGGTGCTTGCCTGTAAAGTCTAATGACCAGTGTTCAATTCTCCAGTACCCACGTAAAGCCAGATACACAGTGGTGCATGCATCAGGAGTTTATTTGCAGCGGCTGAAGCTTCTGGCGTGCCCATTCTCTTTTGCTCTCTCTCTCTCTTTTCTCCATCTTTCTGTGCTTACAAATAAATATTCTTTTTTTTTTTTTTTTTTAAAGAATCTCATTGGAGACCTTGTGAAGGAAGCACGCTTTATTCCAGGAGAGACCTGCTAAGACCACACTTCATTCATTCAGGGAGAGCTGTCTCTTTTTTCAGGAAAAGACCCTTCTTCGCTCTCACACCAGAGCTCAATGGATATTTTCTATCAGTCATAACAAAAACTTTATGTGATTTGTTTACATTACATGTACTCTGCTGCTTCATTTCCAGCTAGTTGTCCTGCCCAAACCATCTTGGCCTGTAGCCCTGGTTTACATTTGTAGCATGTTGTCTTACATATATGTTTTCCTCAAAGATGAAAAGTACCATCCGTTAGGTAGCTACATTCAAAGATAGACATTTATTCTTCATTCTTGGCAAAAGAGAGAGAGAGAGAATCAGGAGAGTGGCATTGATAGATCCAAGCTGTCAGAAATTTCAAGCAAGCTCTTTCTATATCCCTACCCAAAGGATCTTCCCAATCTTTGGGTTTCCTACCAGCTTCCAGTCAATCCCACCTCAGCCTCCGTGCACCGTCAGGTGCCCCACCTACCTTAGGCTACATTGCTCCTGGAGGACACTGGGCACTGAGAATACCTGTCCACATGGGGTTGTTCAAGTTACTACCAGCCAGGTCAGCTCCAAGATACAAATCACCTGCTAATGACCCTTGGTCCACCCGCAGTTAGACTGGAGTTGATGTAGAGGGTAACAACTGAGCATTACCATCCCTGACAGCTGCCCAGCTCCCCGGCTGCACTGAGCAGATGATTGCTGCCTTGCTGATCTCATAAATGTCTTCCCTCCAACCTCAATGCTGTGCTTGCAAAGGTGAGCAAAGTACCTTGTCATTTTGAGGCAGGAAGTTGAATCACCTGTGATGGGTGACAAGTTATGGAAACAAGGTCTATAGCTGGTGATTGCACCTAGCCAGCCCCCAAGCAGCCAGACGTGGAGGCCTGCCTGTCTTCTTCATTTTCATTCTTCAGTTATTATTTCAAGGTCAACTAAACTCCAGGCCCAAGGTTACCCTTCAGTTTGACATAAGCTGCTGACTTTAAAAAGTATGTGCACATACCTCTCTCTTTCTCAGTGTTTGTGGCCTCCCAGCATTCCCCAGGCCTTCCTCAGAGATCAGATGGACATCCTTGAGATCTGTGCTAAATGCCAAGCAATTCAAACCTTTATAAGAGCATGTGCTAGAAAGCTGAGCCCATCAGGGCTGCTGGGCCACCTTAGAGACATAGACATACTTCTGTCCATACAGAAGTAGAATCTACTGAGTCAGCCTGGTTAGGAAGTTACACTCCAGGTGGCTTCACTCTTTGCAAGCACTAGCAAGTTTGTCTGAACAAGACCAGAACACTCAGGCTTCTAATTAGTGTTTTTCTTCCTTTGGAAAGAGGGAGTCTGAAATCTGGCTCTGGCCCAAGCTCTGCCACGTTTACTTTGGGATCTCATATAAGTCACATAACCTCTCTGGGCCATACTTGCCCTCTCTTAAAAAATGAAGGAGGAATTTGCATGGTGATCTCCAAGGCTCCTTTGAATGCCAAGTTTTTATGGTTTTCTTGAGCTCTAGGGATGCCATTCCTAGCCCACCCACCCCCACATATATATATATACTCTCATGGAGAATGCAAACAATTTTTTAATATGAATCCAAGCAAAATGTAATAAAGAAGGCAAATTTGCTGCCCCCAATTTGCATAATGTATTCTCAAGCCAAGCAGAACTGGCATTTGGATTGTGTGCTGTTTTGAATTATCTGCACCACTGCACCCCTGCAAGTGTGCAGATAATGGGGAGGTGACTCTACATGAGGACAATACACAGTTGTCATATATGGATCAGATTACAAGGGCATTTCTCAGAGTTTGGGCTTATGTGATTAACTCAGTCACTGGACTCCAAGGAGGAGCTTGAGTCAGATCTCTGCAGTTTCACCTACAGAAAAAGTTCTTTTCAGATGTCTCTCATTATGGGTCTGGTTGTAAAAGGAATAAAGAGAGTGAGAAAATGTGTGTTGACTAAGTTCTGAGTCAGCTGACTCTTCCTGTATTCACTTGTGAGAAGAGTGGCTCTGAAACTGAGTAATGTGGCTTGTTGTATTATTAAGGCAGGAGTTTGAATCACCTGTGAAGGGTGACAAGTTGTGGGAACAAAGTCTGATGGCACCTCGCCAGTCCCCAAGCAGCCACACAGCACCTCAGCATTGTCGTCCTAGACTCATGGGAAAGCTGTGAAGAGGTGATTTGATGCTGATGCTTTAATAAAGCTAAAAGGACTCCAAGCTTGTCTGTGAAGATATGCAAGGGAAATATGTGATTTGGGATGCAACCCGGAAGAAAGCCTGGAGCCTATACACATGTTCTCATTCACTCAAATGCAGAAGTGTGAACAGGTCCTGGTGGTAAAGGTCTCGGGGGCTGCAAAGGTAGAACCAAGAAGCTGTCTCAGGAGCTGGGAAGGGGCGGTTTTAAGACAAATACAACAAATTACTACACGACAAAGCAGGTAGTGGAGAGGTGAAACATGTCACCCCTGAAGGCAAGACAGACTGGAAATAGAAATAGGTTGCAAAATTGCTTTGGATAAATTCAAGACTTATAAATCTATAACACAGGTTCCCTTTGTAATAGGAAAGCTAGCTGTTCTTGACAGTTGACAGAGATCAGCTACAACAGCCTGCAAAACATCCTCAGGACGGCTGTTACCTCTGCAGTCCTTGGCTTCTTGAGTATGAGGTGCTTACAAAGGATTTTACGTACATTTCGGTATTTAATCCCCTTACAAGCACAATGCATTAGGGATGATTATCCCCATTTCAGGAAATCGAAAATGAAGTATTTAAAAACCTGCTGGATTGGCTGCTTGGCTCACATGATCCCTCTTCCATGGGAGTACATCTATGTCACATGATCCCTCCCCCTCCCCCACATGGCACATTCCTCATGACCTAGCTGTGATGGTTCATCTTGACATCTTGACTGGATTTAGAATCACCATGGAAATACACTTCTGGGTGTGTCTGTGAGGGTGTTTCTGGAAAGGTCTAACTGAAGAGAGAATGTGAGATTTTGAAGCACCATCCCATGGAATGGGGCCCTAGATGGACTCAAAGGAGAAGTGAGATGGGGCACCAGCAACCTTCTCTCCCTGCTTCCTGCCTGCAATGCAATGTGACCGACTGCCTCCTGCTACTTACTGTTGCTGTCTTCTCCCGCCAAAACAGAGACAAAATAAGCCCTTCCTTCCTTAAATTGCTTTTGTCCCGTATTTTGTCACAGCAATGAGAAGAGTAATTGATGCACTGGCCTGAGATGAGTCTATTACATCCTCGCTCTCAGAAACATGATATATGCAGTGTGGAAACCCAGCATCAAAGTAGGCATCCTCTTGAAGATCATCTGCTTAGAGAAATCGGGCCCCTATACATTGCTGGTGGGAATATAAAATGGTGAAGCAGCTATAAGAAACAGTTTAGTGGGTTTTTGATAAAAAAATAAAAATAAAAATCCTACCCTATGATCCAGCAATTCTACTTCTAGGTACATATACCAAAAGAATTGAAAACAGAGTGAAATACCAAGATATACCAATATTCATGGTGATATTCATCATTGCTAAGTGGTATAAATGACTCATTAACAGAGGAATAGATAAACAAATTGTGATGTATTCCTACAATGAAATATTACTCAGCTGTAAGCAGGAATAAAACTTAGGTATATGATACCTGAAGACATTATACTTAGTTCAGTAAGCCAGACACAAAAGACAGATGTAGTATACTTCCACAATTATATCAAATATTTTTAATAGACAAATTTAGAGACAGAAAGTATGTTAGTAGGGGCTGAGGGAAAGGAGGATATGGAGGCTGCTGGTAGTGGTGTCTGCTTTTAATCCCAGCACTGGGGAGGCTGAGGTAGGAGGATCGCCATGAGTTCAAGGCCACCCAGTGACTACAGGTTGGCCTGGTCTAAAGCAAGACCCTACCTCAAAAAAAATGTAAGTATATAGAGTTATTGTTGATTGATGATGGACCTTCTGCAGTCAGTCAATAACCAAGTCAGTTTTGAGCAGTTACTGGGTATAAAGCACTATACAAGATATTGGTAGGAAAGAGGAAAGAAAGGGAAGAAAATAAAGAGAAAGACAGAGAGCCCATACTCCATAAGCGTACAGTCCATTGGGGAACACGTACCATGTGGATAAAATGCTGAAACAAGTATCCAGCGTGGTCAAGCCTCACACATCAAAGCACTTGAAGGATGGAGATCAAATAAAAAGAAAAATCCATTTGCTATGGATTGGCTTCAGCAATAAAATTCCATTGTGATGGATAGACCCAACAGAGAGGATTATTTCCACTTGGTTTTACAGCTCAGCACCCTTAATGACCATCCCCTAGTCCACTAGTAAGATTTAGCCCTTTCTGTTATTCCTCCAAAGCTCCACTCCCACCACCATTATAGCATTTCTGCTTGTCACACCTCTTCTCATTGGTTCACTCGGTTTTACTGAGAACTGTTTGGTCCCATTGAGATTTGTGGGAGGAGTGTTCACACTGTAAAAATCAAAAACACTTCTGTCAGAGTGTGGCAGCTCATGCCTTTAATCCTAGCACTAGGGAGGCAGAAATAGGAGAATCACTGTAAATTGGAGCCAGGGATTATAGAGTGAGTTAGGTCATCCGGGGTTAGAGTGTAACCCTACCTAAAACAAACAAACAAACAAAAAAATAGGCCTGTCTTGTTTTTCAATTAGCTTTTGTTGTCAGTCTGACCGGTGCGGATCTGGTAAGAAGTGTCATTCCAGGTCTCCTTTATTCAGGAAAGAGAAGCTCTCACAATTTGTGACACAGATTCACATCACGTTGGAGCACCTTCAAGTCCAGCCTCCACTCTCAGTTATTGCTTTGGATGAGCCTGGCTTAGCAGGTCAAGCAGGTCAGCAATCAGCCATGCTAATTTTAAACTTAATCTGATTTACTCTACCTATGAACCCACACAGGAAACACGGTTGTACTTGGATCCAAAAAGAAGCAATAGCCAGGTGTGGTGGCATTTGCCTTTAATCCTAAGACTCAGAGGCAGAGGCAGAAGGATTACCATAAATTTGAGGCCACCCCGAGACTACATAGTGAAAAAAATAAAAGAAAAATATTCAGACATTGCACTTGACTTGCAAATCTAACTTCTTGGGCCTGATTGGCAAACACTGTTGATTGATTCACAAAAGGTCTCCCCAAATCTTCTTCCTCTGGGGGATGACCTCTCTTCCAACTATGAATGATAGCATGATCCACTCTGGGCCGTTAAAATATAAGTGAATGACAACTGGCCCTTTTTTCATGCCATGAAGGCAAATACACCTGGAAATTATGGTAATAGTCACACGGAGTGGTAGGCTAAAGGATGAATGTCAATAAGCTAAGGATGTTGTTGTAGTCAGCTTTCTCCATTGCTGTGCAGAAAGAACCCAAGCAAAAGCGGCTTGGAAGGAAAGGGTTTATTAGGCTTATGGATTCCAGGGGAGACTCCATCCTGGCAGGGAAAATGATGGCATGAGCAGAGGTGTGGACATCACCTCCGCCACAGCACTGGAAACAGCGGTAGGAAGGTGTGCCAAACACTGGCAAGGGGAAACTGGTTTATAATCCCATAAGCCCACCCCAACAACACAGCTCTAGGGAGGTTCTAATTCCTGAACTGCCATCAGCTGGGGATCAAGCATTTAGAACACATTCATTTGTTTGTGGGGGACACCTGGATCAAACTATGAGAGATGTAGAGTAAACATGCATCAAGAGATGGGCCCTGGGGCTGGAGAGAAGGCTCAGCAGTTAAAGGTGCTTACTTGCAAAGCCTGCTGGTCCTGGTTTGATTCCCCAGTACCCACATAAAGCCAGGTGCACAAAGTGGCACATGAATCTGGAGTTCGTTTGCAGCAGCGAGAGGCTGTGGTATGATCCCCTTTCTCATTCACACACACACACACACACACACACACACACACAGAGAGAGAGAGAGAGAGAGAGAGAGAATTTTTTAAAGAGATGGGTCCTGAGTGGATACCAGACACCACTCACATCTTCCTCCTCTTCCTTCCGTAGACTTGTTTTGAGGTATAATATCCAGAAAAGATACACGACTTAACATTGCACACTCAGGTAAGCATAACTCCCATGATGAAAGACATCATGACTATCACCCCAGTGTCCCCGCTATGTCTTCTTTCAGCCTCGACTACTAGAAGAAAACCTTCTTTTCCCCAACAGTACTGGGTAGTTTGGCCTGTTTGTGTACTTACATAAATGGAATTTCATGGTGTATATACTTTTTTATGCCTGGCTTTATTTGTTCACTATTTGTGAGATTTTTATATGTTGTTGTGGGTATTTATTCATCTCCTACTGCTTCTCATGAAAATCTCATATGTGTATAATACAACACAATTTATCCAGTTTTACTGCTGATGAACATTTGCCTATTATTAATTTTGGGGCTATTATCAATGAGCATTAATTACTGATGGTAACTACAAACACACACATTTACTTCTGCTGGGTATGTGCTAGAGTACAATTACTGTATTAGAGTATACCCACCAGCAAGCATTCTTGCAAAATGGTTATGTCAGACATATTTTCATGTGAAAAAAATAAGTATTTGTTTAGCTACTGTAAGCTTGCTGCTAAATGTGTGTCCCTGACTAATAAAGCTGGAATGACAGATATGCGCTATCATTCCCAGTTTATGTGATGCTGGGGATTGAAATGGGGGCTTAATATGTGCTAGGCAAGGACTCTACCAACAGAAATACATCCCCAGCCCCATTAATAGCATTTTCATGACTATCTGTGGGCTACACCAATCTTCACATAGAACTTCAGGCAGTGATGAACGTGCACAGAATTCTCACTCTGAGCCCCAAATGGAAGCACTCTGGACTCAGATAGACTGCGTATCCAAACATGTCTGAAAGCAGTTTAACGCTTCAGTGAATTTCAATATATATATATATATATATATATATATATATATATATATATATATATATATATATATTTCATTGACATTGGCTTTCTCAAAAATGAGAACTAACTTGAGTTGGACATTCTCCCTTTTAAAAAAATTTCATTTATTTGTAAACAGAGAGAAAACAAGAGGAGAGAGAGAGAGAGAGAGACAGAGAGAGAGCATGCCCTCAGGGCCTCTAGCTTACTGCAAACCAACTCCAGAGCATGCGCCACCTTGTGCATCTGGCATTACATGGGTACTGGGGAATCAAACCTAGGTCGTTAGGCAGGTAAGCACCTTAACTGCTGAGCCACCTCTCCAGGCCCCCATTCCTTCTTTTGCTTGTCTTCCCCCCCCCACCTCTCTGTTTTCCTCATTCCTCTCTGTCCCTTTCTTTCTTTCTTTCTTTCTTTCTTTCTTTCTTTCTTTCTTTCTTTCTTTCTTTCTTTCTTTCTTTCTTTCTTTCTTTCTTTCTTTCTCTCTCTCTCCCTCTCCTTTCACCATTTTTGAAGGCCTATTGTGTACCAGTGTTATCAACTCTGAAACAACACTAAAATCTCCTTACAGTGAAGTCACAGCCACTCATGTTCCCTATTATTTGACGTAATCCCCTGAGGGCATGGTTTTTAATTTCACTGCTAGAAATTTTCCTTAGCCTCTGATTTCCTGAGGGAATTATGTGTTAAGCAAGAAAAAACATTCTATTTTTTTTTTCATCATAGTGAGTTTCAGGTCTGATATACATCATTGGAGCTTGCTATTAACGTTAAGTTAGTTAATTATGGCAAGTGCATAGTTGACATGCTGTGATGATGGAAGAGAGATGGAATAACACATCAGTCTGAAGAGCTTCTAAACGATTTTGTCATAATGTAGGTATATTGAAATTGATGGGTCTCGGCCCATCAACCAACCACTTACAGCATCCAGCTCTTCCTGAGGAATGGGACCAAAGTTTTCTGCTGAACCCACAGGCTCTGGGACAGGTAGAGCGTGCTACACTTGCACAGAGAATTATGTCCATGTTCTCATTTCCCCCGTGTTTGTCACTGTCTCCAGAACATACATACCCTTCCGTATCCACGACTCAGCCTACAGTTGGTTATCTTATGTCTTATTTGATTCTCCCATTGCTGGCAACTTTGGTTTTGTCTTACTCTGAGATATGAGTGGTCCTGATGGGGCATAGTCATATGTCTAAGCCTCAACCTCCACACCAGACCACAAGAGGAGTCCAGCTACCATTCTATAAATATTGAGACACCAGAGAGTTGGAAAATCAAGGATCCTGGGCTAGAGAGATGGCTCAGGGTTTAAAAGTTCTTGCCACTTAAGCATGAGGGCCTTTCAGGCTGAAGACCACCAAGTTTTATTTTTAAAAAGCTAGGTGTAGCCATGCATGTCTGTGTGTGGGGGGGGTATGGGGACTGGAGTGTCACTGGGGCTCACTGAAGGAAGCAGCTCTGGTTTTCAGAAGAGATTCTAAAGGAAATACATCAATGAGTGAGAAGAGGACACTTGAAGTTCTTCACCGACTTTAGCAAGCTCATGATATTCTCCATACTGCAAACTATAAACAACAACAAACAAATAAACAAAGACCAGGGACTCTGTCTGTCCCTGCTGTGAGGCATGCCACTTTCTTGTGGGTGGATAGCACTTAGCTAACCCAGGAGCTGGGACCAGGTAAAAAGCTTAAGCCCCACTGATCTTGGCTATTGAGATTAAGATCTGCCTTGAATTGTCAGCTGTGACTAGCAGTCAACAGATGGAAGATATTTTAGAAGTAGGTGGGTGCAGGAGAGATTGCTTAGTGGTTAAGGCACTTGCCTGCAGAGCTTCAGGATCCAGGTTTGATTCAGTGCCCACATAAAGCCAGATGCACAGAGTGGTGCATGTATCTGGAGTATTCTCTCTCTCTCTCTCTCTCTCTCTCTCTCTCTCTCTCTCTCTCTCTCTCTCTCTCTCTCTCTGTGCTTGCAAATAAATAAAAAATTAAAAAAGAAGTAGGTGGATGACCCACACTCTTTATAGACCTTCTCATCACCAATCCACCTATACAGTATGAATCTGAAAGATCATCCCCAGGGGTTCATCTTTTGGACACTTGGTCTCCAGCTTATTGTACTCTTTGGAAGACTGGGGAGCCTGTAGGAGGTGGGACCAGGCTGGTGGAAGTAGGTGACTGGGAGTGGGACTTTGAAGGCTGTGCCCACCCCTGGTTCCTTCTTAGTTCATACCAGCTGAGTAACTGTGGTCTTGGCTCCCACCACCATGGAAAAGCCACTCTGCTGCCTTCCCCACCATGAGGCACTAAAAGCCCTCTGAGACTATGAGCCAAAACAAATCTTTCTTTCCTTAAATTGTTTCTTCGGGTATTCTGGTCACAGGGAAAGAGAAAGTAAAAAATATGCCTGATAAAGGCATATTTTCCTTCTTCTCTTCTTCCCTCCTTTTACTTTGTTTCCTGCAAACCGGTGCATAGGGAGCTTTCTTAATTGTTCAAGGAGTCTTGGGCTATCTTAAGTGCTGCCACAGAGAGATTTCTCAGCCTGCTGTGCCTGCAGGTCAGAAGTATGGAGCCCCATAGTGCTCATTTTCCAATCATAAAAGGCTTGTAGGTTCTCTTTACCAACCTGCTCTAAGCCTTCCACCAGGCCTAACACTGTCTACTTAAGGAGCTCCAGCACCCTTACATAGTTAATTTTCCAACCTGACCTCTTCTAATGATCGTGTTGTCTTAAAAGGACTATGTATATTTTTCTCTGAATATTTAAAAACATAGGGAAGCTCTCGACCGAGCAGGATGACAGTATTTCATCTGTAAAGACATAGTGTTAAAATGTTCTGCAGCTGTGCACCAAGAAAATTTCCTTCCCCTCACACCTCTGTGAAGCCCAGAGCTGTGTCTAACAGGCTTTCAGTACCACGTTTAGCACATATTTACACTCTCACAGCTTCTAGACGGGTATCTCATCTCATCTCAAAACAAAGTCAGCCGGATCGGACCACCTTATCCGTCTGAAGCTATTAAATCTTATTTATTTCCCAGCTGCTCACGTTTCCCAGGTAATGGTTATTTATGTAGGAATTTGGCAAATGTCAGACAAACCCAGTGATGCTTGTCTGGAGTGCTGTTTGCAAAGGATGGCAGCCAGAGGGTGTATCTCCCCATCCTTTCTCCTAAGACTATCTTATTTGAGATTTTTAGACAAGGCCACACAGTATCTGAAATGGGGAGAGCAAATGTTACACTGAACACTGAACGCTCCAGGAAATGGAACATTATTTACACCAATAGTATAAACTACTCTACAAACTCAGAGTGCAAATATGTTCACAGTTCTTTCACATTTCCCATTATTTGCCCCGTAGCCAAGCTTTCCCATGTTCCTCTTAGGAGAAGGCCCAGGATCTCTCTCTCAAGGTCCACTCTAATTCTTTAAATTGTCAATAGATGTTAAAGGCTCAGTTCCTGGGGAAGCTGTTGACAAGGGTAGTGACACTCCTTTACAAAGGACTTTTTATTTTTACGAAGAACCATTTTACAGCCTAGCACTGCTGAGGAGTCAGGTTGAATGTGCTTCCTTAGTCTTTTATATATTTATTTATTTATTTATTTGTAAGGAGAGAGAGGGAGAGAGAGAATGAGCACACTAGGGCCTCTAGCCACTGCAGACAAACTCCAGATACATGCACCACTTTGTCCATCTGGCTTTACATGGGTACTAGGGAAATTGAACCCTGGTCCTTAGGCTTTACAGGAAAATGCCTTAACCACTGAGCAATCTCTTCAGCCCAGTCTTTTAAAAAATACATTAAAAAACCATTTTAAAAAACATACATAAAATGTTTCATCCAAAAAGCCAAAAATGAGCTGTCTTCTAAGATAGAACACAAAACAAGTCACAAAACAAGTCTTTACAAGTAATCATAGGGTATAAAAACTAGAAATCAAAACCAGAAAGAGAGATGGAGAGATGGCATAGTAGTTAAGGTACTTGCCTGTAAAGCCCAGTGACCCTAGTTTGATTCCCTGGTACTCATGTAAAACCCGATGCATGGTGGCACATGCATCTGGAGTTCATTTGCAGTGCCTGGAGGCCCTAGTTCACCCATTCTCTCTCTGTCTCTATCTCTCTCTGCTTGCAAATAAATAAATAAATACAAATATTTAGAAAAACAGAAGAAGCTGGGTGTGGTGGCACACGCCTTTAATCCCAGCACTGGGGAGGCAGAGGTAGGAGGATTACCATGAGTTTGAGGCCACACTGAGACTACATAATGAATTCCAGGTCAGCCTGGGCTAGATAGAGCAAGACCCTGCCTTGATAAACCAAAAGAAAAAAAAAAAGGTGAAGAAATTTCATGAAGTTTACAAACCTGAGCATTAAGCAATCAGTGGGTCAACAGAGAAATTACTAAGGAATATTTATGTAGAGCCAGAGAAGCTAAGCAGAAACAGCAGTTGCCATGTAAGCAGAAGGGCAGGAAAGGGTCTTGATTCCCTCGCACTTCCACAAACAGCTAGGAGTGGCCACACTGGATAATCCAGTCTGACTGAAAAACAAAATTGCAGGAGCGGATTCAGACAGAGACTATCTCAAGGAAATAAGTGTGTGAATGATGACATTCAATGTTTCCGCTCTGTCCTCTGCATGTGTGAATGCCACATGTATGCATCTGCACACACACGTGTGCATGCACCACACATACCACACCCACCACACACACAGAGCACACATACATGCACACCCCTCTGTGCTCCCCTTTTTGGGATGTCTTGTGTCCCCTTGAATTTGTCCACCTTTTCCTCAGCCTTCTTCCAAGACCATGACATACAGCCACAAGTGGCCTCTTTTTTAAATCTTCAGGCCATTTGCTCTTTCATTTTTAATATTGATTATTTCTTTATGAGAGAGAATGGGCACACTCTCCTGTTGCTGTGGTCTGCCGGATGTTGGCCAGGAGGTGATGTCCAGTCTGCTCATGCCATCGTTTTCCCTGCTGTTATGGACCTCCCTTAAGTCAGTGAGCCAAAATATATCCTTTCCTCCCATCAGTGCTTTTGGTAGGGTTCTTTCTACGCAGCAAGGAGAAGCTGACTGCAAACTGCAAGTTTTTTGAGTAAACATTGAATATAAAAAAAAGATTTTAGGGCTGGAGAGATTGCTCAGTGGTTAAGGTGCTTGCCTCCAGTGCCTAAGGACCCCGGTTCAATTCCCCAGTACCCACATAAGCCAGATACACAAGGTGGCGCATGTGTCTGGAGACTGTTTGCAGTGGCTGGAGGCCCTGCATGCCCATATGCCCATTCTCTCTCTCTCTCTCTCTCTCTCTCTCTCTCTCTCTCTCTCTCTCTCTCTCTCTCTCTCTCTCTCTCTCCCTATCTATCTCTCTGCTTGCAAATAAAAATAAATATAAAAAAGATTTTATTTTAATAACATAGAGAACTGTAACATAAATTCCTTCCTTTTTTTAAAGCAATCCTGCTGACACCATGGGTCTTTCTCTTCTCATAAGGCATACTCTGTTACCTTTTGTCCTCACCAAGATGAATAATGCAAATCTGATCCTAATATTACCTTCACTTTGTCAGCATCCTGAACTGAGTCCCAAGAAGCAGAAATGAGACATCCTGTGCCCTCTTCATGACAGCTTTTGAAGCCTTTCCTGTTCCCTGGAACTCATGAGACATACACGGGTACATCTGTTCTAGATGAGCTGGATGCTTCTGGTTCCCATGACAAACAGGAACAGATTAGCATCATCTCCTTCGATGCTGGCCAGACTCACCCCCTGCAGTCATCCTATCAGCGAATCATCCATCCGATGATCAATTGTCCCCAAGTTGAAGCACTTGCCAAGGGCAGACATATGCCAGCTTTCAGAATAAGCAACATTCTCATTGCATTTAGAAGTCGGAGACATTTCGGTTATCCAAGGTTACTTCCTGAGCAGACTCAGGCTCTATTTATTGCATGTGCCTTTGACACCCACCTATGGCACAAGGGGAGGAGACTTTTCCTTCTAGGCCAGAATATAAAGCAAGATCTTCAGTCTCATGATAAATTTTCAGCTTAGCCATCATCACAAGACTCCTGAAGCCCATCTGTCTCTATCCACAATGTGGAAGGTCTCAGCTTCAGGTCTCAGCTTACTGGCTCTTCATTGTTTTTCCTTTCCCACCTGAGACAGCAGATAATGGAGAAGAATATTCAGAGAAGCATGTTTAAAGATACAACTCCTCTAGTCTAAATTCTATGCCCATACTAAGTCAAAAATCTGACACACTATGTGCTACCTAGAACACAGTCAGCTACCTCTGAAGAAACCTTTTACACACTGGTTATCTATGAGGAAACCTTCAGAAACCCATGATTAACATTCTTCCTCTGGCATTTTACTTGGGAAGGTTCCATATAGAAGTATCTCTATCAAATAAAACTGAAGACAATAAATGTACCACATTAGTTAGCCATCTCTATGGCAGATGAATTCATTTGAAACCCAACAACAGCAAACACATCTTTTAAGGTGATATAATTAATTCCTCAGGTAATGGAGACGAAGACTGCTATAGTCATCCTATCTCTCTTTTATATCTTGGCTTCCAGAATGCTTGCAGCTATGTTTTGGAATCAATTATAGTAATTTTATTAAGCCTAAATTTTTATGACACAGCTATAATCCACCTAGTAGCTGGTTCTTATTCTCTTGATATCTTTACCGTTTCTTCAGCATTTCAGTCTTTGTTGTAAATCATTTGAAATCCTTTGGGGCAGTAGATAAAAATCAAAATAATATATAAACCACACATAATTTTTATATTACTGTTCTAAGAATTGTAGCTAGAGGTAGAGAGACGATGAGTTAGCATAGAAAAAGACATAGAGACAGAGAAGAGGTGGTTTTTCTGCTCTGAGGAAGAGCAGGAAGAAATGATCTCATCTGTCCAAGCCACTTACTCTCTAAAATGGATTGAATTTTTTTTTTTTTGCCCACTCTGAATAGAATAGACTTCCTATCACTATTTAAGACAAACTATCAATGTTTTGTTTGGTTTTTATGGTGATGAGAATAGAACCCAGGGCCTTCTTGTACATGCCAAATAAGTAATGTGTGTGTGTGTGTGTGTGTGTGTGTGTGTGTGTGTGTGTGTGTGTGTGTGTGTGTGTGTAGGCCAGAGTACAATCTTGGGTAACATTGCTCTCAGGTGCTGTCCATCTTTTTTTTTTTTTTTTTTAAACAAACAGGGTCTTTCATGGGCTTGTGACTCTACAAATAGGCAAGTCTGTCTGGCCAGCAAACCCCAGGAATCTGCCTGTCTCTGCCTCCCCTGCTCTGGGATGACAAACACATTACCACTCCGGGCTTTTTAACTTGTGTTCTGGAGATGGAACTCAGGAATTTATGCTTGCAAGTCAAGCACTTTATGGACTGATCCATCTACCCAACTCTATTAGTAATATTTTAACAGAAGTATACAGATGATGGATTAGTGACTGATTTTAATTTGGGATGTGATTGGGCTTGGTGGAATTAGGTTATCTCTATACACAGTATATTTTTAGGTGGTGCATGGTAGTTGTTTGGTGGCTGTCTAAGGAAGTGCTTTTCTTCTCTCTTTCCTCATCTCACATTTCACAACCTGCTTTGTTCTTAGGTTTGTCATCTCTCATGTCCTAGAGATGACAAGCACAGGTGTGCTCAGCCCATCCGTTCCTATACCACCTTCTGTGCTCAAGTCCCTCTCTTGAATCCCCCAGCCACAAGCTCTGTTTGGATGGCAAGTGTCTCGGATGGCCCTTTTCTATTTCATCCGTGGGTCTGGGCTGTTGCCAGTTGACAAACTCAATGTCAGGCTCAGCTTGTTCAGATGGAGAGATGATCCTGTATAAATAAAATCTGTTGGGGTGAACAGGACAAGGCTCCTGGGGGCTGTGACAGGAACAGATCATATTATGAGAGAAAAATCACTTCCGAATCAGAGAGGGAATTCATATGGCAACTCTAAATTTCACTAATTACAGAAAAGAGATCGTAGAGACAAGTTTAGAGGAAAAGATTGCAATAAAGTTTTAAAGAAATCTTTGGCTAACAAGCCAAGTGACTTTGTAATATAGTCATAATATCATAGAAATGAAACGATACCCACAGTAATCAAATTCAGGTTATATTAAGTGACAGTCTGTGAGACACTTTGAAATTGAATGCAGCATTGTGTGCATATGTGCAAATGTTTATTCTCATGGAAAAAGTCATATTTTCATCTAATTTCCCGAGAGGTCAACATAAAAAAAGGTCCAGAAGGCCTTGCTGATCTAATCCAATGCCCTCATTTCCTCAAGACCATCCAATCATAAGTAACTAGAGTTACCGTACTAACACCAAGCTGCCAGGTGAGGGATTAGACAAGATCACAAGAAAGGAACTTTTCTAATATTATTTTCTTTAAAAGCTCTATAGCTTGCAGGGCTAAAAATACCCTAAAAGGAAAAAAAAAAGCCCACACCAGCTGGAACTCTATACAGATTTTGGTCCAAATATTTTATGCAGAATCTTTAATATATATATATATATTCATTTATATTTGCAAGGGGATGGAGAGAGAGAGAGTGAGAGAGAGAGAGAGAGAGAGAGAGAGAGAGAGAGAGAAGGCAATGCCAGAACTCCACATGCATGCACCACTTTGTGCATCTGGCTTTAGGTGGGTACTGGGGAATTGAACTGGAGTCATAACGCTTTGCAGCCAAGTGCCTTAACTGCTGAGATGTCTCTTCATCCCCAGAATTTTTTAATGATTATTTTATGTGTTTAAGAGTAGAATTTTCTCCAGAGGTAAATGTATTATTTACAACAGAGAAACCTGGAAGTGGGAGGTGCTGGCATCAGCAAATAACAAAAGCCTGCATCCTCCGTCCACCAAATACACCTGAAGGACTTGATAATAGGTTTCTTGATTCTCAAAACATCACTATCTGACCCACTTCTCCATGGTCATCTACCTCCAATGCACATCCCTAGATATTGTCAAGATCCAGTTTCTACATTTCTGGAAGCCTCCATTCTATTACCCTTTGAAATTTTTGATATATGTGTTTGTGAGTGTGCACACATATGTGTGTACATGTAAGAGCCAGAGATTGACATTAAGTAAACTGAATCACTCTTCATCTTATCCTTTTTTTGAGGAGGGGTCTTTCACTGAAACTGAAGCTTTTCTATTCGGCTAGACTAGCTAGCCAGCAAGCCCAGGGATCTGACTGTCTCTGCTTTCCCAGTGCTGGGGTCACAGGCATGTGCAGTAGCACCCAGCGTGCAGAGGATCTGAACTCTGGTCTTCATGCTTACATAGGATGTCCTTGACTAACTGAGACACCTCCTGAGTCTCTTGCCCTCTGATTTTTATTCTCATGTTATTCCCTATACACGTGTGGAATGGATCACTTTGACACCAGCCTCCCTTCTCCTTCTCCCACACCTAGCACTCTATGCCTGTCTTCACTGCTCTCTCTCCTCACTGCCTCTCCAATCCAACCAACTGGCCCAATAGCCACCTTAGATAATCCATTGACCACATTCTCTGAGTCTGACCATCAAATGCATTCTCAAGTAATGAAACTAGAGTAATTTTCCTAAGTAAATCTGATAATGTGCACTTCCTTTTTAAAACTCTTCAGTAAGTTTTTTTTTATTACCTTTAAGGAAATGTACAGGTTGCTTCCATTAACTTCTGCCTCTTCCTCCATCTGGATCATCCTTTGTTCCTAAGCCTCAGTTGCCCTCATGTCCCCCCTGGGCATCATGGTCCATGTTCTCCCTCAGCTAAGGGTCTTCATGCATAATGCTTGCTACTTGGACCAATGCTGTTTTACTTCACCTTTTCCTTTGCTTTTCCATTGGGTTAATTTCTAGTCCTGCTTTATGCTTTTGTTATAATGTTTTCCCTGAGTCTATAATGCCTGAGTTAAATGCTTTTCACATCTTATTTTCAAAACACCATAAATGCTGTCACCACAGCAAAATATTATAATTATGCCAACCCCTGTAAGGGTCTGTGGGAAAGTAGGGTCATCTTGTTGATAACTGTCATCCTAGCCTCTGGTAGCACATAGTAGGTGTGAACTCTAACCAACATGATTTAAAATTGTGATTCTGGGTTTGAAACCAACATTGTTCCAAATTTGTCACTCTATATTCACAGATTTAAAAGACTTTTGAACAGTTCACATCAATATACTTAAAATTTTTCATATGAAGTAACTTTAGGGCTAAGAACAATTTCCCAGTACCCATGAAGAATCTTTAGGGCTGGGATTAATGTCCCAGTACCCATGTAAAGCCAGATACAAAGTGGCATATGTATCTGGAGTTCGTTTGTAATGGCTAGAGGCCCTGGTGTGCCCATTCTTTCTCTGTGTTTGCAAAATTAATTAATTAATTAATTGTAAATATGAAAAAAAACTTTTAAAGAAATCTAAGTGTAAGCTAAAGTTTCTCTCAGTGTGGTGTGCACAGACCTCTTGAAAAACTTTGAGTTCCAGAGACCTGGACCCAGTTTCAAGAGCTTCCAATTCAGTATATCCAAGAATGGGCATGATGGCTACAATCTTAATAAGCATTACATTAATCAAGGGATGTTCATGGCCATAATAAAAAAAATGCCTCCTAGCTGGGCATGGTGGCACACACCTTTAATCCCAGCACTCGGGAGGCAGAGGTAGGAGGATTACCATGAGTTTGAGGCCACCCTGAGACTACATAGTGAATTCCAGGACTAGAGTGAGACCCTACCTTGAAACCCCCCCCCAAAAAAAAGCCTCCAAATCCTCCAATGGTTAACATATGGTTCATATCTTGCTTACATCCTAATCCACATGGATTGATAACCTTCTTGGTAGAGATACTGGGACCCACACAGCATGGTTCTGTCATCTTCTAAGGTCTTGGACTTCTTCATGGAAAAACCCTGCTCTCTGGCTAAGAAATGAAGAATGACTGAGAATGTAGTGGCTATAGTAGATGAGAGGTTTCAGGGAAGATATTATCAGGCTATTGTGGCTGTGACTGTGATGGATCCAACAGCTAACTCAACAGAGAAGCCACACTTACGGCATGCTCATGGGGAGCAGAACAGGCGTGACTCCTGGTGAGCACTGGCATTTCCTGTCTAGTGCCCTGTGCTTCGGATCCACCAGCCTATGAGCAGTGGTGCATGATACAGCTCAGTTCATTGCCTAGCATGGGGAATTAGCCTAAGACCTGGTGTGGTAGTTTGAATGTATGTGCTCCAATAGGCTCAGGTGTTTTATTAAAACTTGGATTTCCAACCATCTGGCTAGAAGAGGTGTCACTGGGGGCGGATCCTGGGATCCAGTTATAAGGTGTGTTTGGGAGTGGATCTGAATTCTAGTCTAAAGGTATGCAGAGCAGCGTGAGCTCTGTCTGGTTCCCTGCTATTTGCTGTCTGTGCTTGCTTGTGGTGCTGGCTGGTGGTGGTTTCTCTCTGCTTGGATCTGTGAAAGGGAACCAGCTTCTTCCACCGTTGATGGAACTTCCCCTTGGATTTGTAAGCCGAAATAAACCCTTCTTCCTATAAGCGGTATCTGGTTTGTATATTCATCGAAGCAACACGAGCTGACTACAGCACTTGGTGTTAGGATATCTTTGTAACTTCTCCTTAATCCCTAAATCAGGGAACATGTCAGGTGGGTCATGTTTGTGGCTCTCTAGTCTGTTTTAGGAAGGAAAGCCTTTTTCATAAATTCCATCAACTATGAGCTATTGCGTTAACTTAAGGGATCATTTTGGCATTCTCATTTCCTCCAGCTTCTGTTGAAGTAGTTCTTGGTAATTTTCTTGTTTTGTCATTGATTTTTTTTTTCCGGAGCAGCAAAACAAGGATTAGTAGGTCCAGGTAAGACATTTCAACTCTTCAGGAAAAAAAAATCCTCTTGGTAATTAATTCTATTTCTAGATCTCTCCACTTGGGTGCCTTTACATCTTTGCATTTTATTTTTCTTTTATTTGAGGGATCACTCCAAGTTATAGCGATCAATATTTTATTTTGCACATAGTGATTTTCCTTAGTAACTTCTCAGCAATTTACAACTTTTATAAACTGCCTTCTTAAGAAAACTGCTTTCTGAGGAAGATTATATAGGAAAGGAGTTTGTAAATATTTTAAGTTGTAAAAAAGTCCTAATAAAAATTATTATGGGCAAATAGTGTTTTTGCCTACAGGATTCACATTTGGAATGCATTTTTATACTTCAGAAAATAAAAACCATTAAAGGAGATTTTAAAGTTAAAGTTTTTCCTTTTTCTAGGGCTCCAGAACTGTAGTAAATATTTGGACTGTTGAGATTATCTGAAGTAGAAGGAAGTCAAGAAAGTGTTGCTTCTTGCTTTGGACATATGGAATCCATCTCCACCTTATTTTTCTTTCTTTATTTTTGCACTAGAAAGAGAGCACTTTCATTCTGTGGAGAAGGAGTGCCATACACAAAGCCTAGGAGATAATTATACTCAGCTGTTGAGGGGATGAGAATGAATACAGTTTGATTCCTCTGGCTAAGTTTCCAGTCAACTCATTATGCCATCCCAAACCAAACGGTTTTTAAATCCTCCTTCAAACACTCATGAGCAACTTTAACTCCATCATCAACCCAATCCCCACCACCAACACACACACACACACACACACACACACACACACACACACACACACACACACACACACACACTTCCTGCCTTGGTTTTCACACTTTATGAGTCAGGAAAACTCTGTGCTAATCTGTGAGTTTAGTGAATAATAGGTCAGAAGAATTATACCAAATCTGAAAGTCCCTTTGAACTCAGATTTTTAAAAAGGAGAATGAATGCTGAATGAGCCTATTGTTGGCAAGAGAAAGGAAGCTCCGTGTCTATTTATTAAAAGAATCCTTCTCTCTTTTGGACCTTTCTCAAACGGCCAGGGAAAAGGGTTGAGAATAGGCTTAGCCTCCTTCCAAACAAGCCAGTGTTAGCTCTTGTAAAGCAATCTAAAGTTCAAAGGATGAGCAGGTGGAAGACATCTGAGACACAGTGGCAAGCGCTCTGAACCCATTTCTAGGAATGAAATTCCCATAAGCCCTTGAGAGGGCAAGGGCTGGAGGAACCTGTCATTCTACCACCATTCTGACCACAGAGATCCAGTCCAGTAATGCTCTGCCAGCTCTGTCTCTTCAGACCTCATGGGGGTTGGGTGCTGAGGGCTTTGTGCTCTGTTCTCTGGCTGTGGGCAGTGGAATCTTCAGGATAAAATTATGGAAACAGTGACAGTCTCAGAGGTTCCATTTCCGTTCACCACTGATTCTGAGTTATAGGAGCTTAACTTCTTGCCTGCATGTCTGATTGAAAACATGGATGGGGCTTTCTGCTCTTCCCCTTTGACAGACAACCACAACTTCATGTGAAGTGCCAGCCCCATGCCTGAGACATGATGGGGAAGGTTGGAGTGAACAGATCTGGACTTATTGAGCCCCTGGTCCCCAAGTTTGACTTCAACTCTGGAAGTGTATGTTGTCAACATCAATGAGCTCTTCATTGACCTCAACTGCATAATCTACATGTTCCCATGTGAGTCCATCCCAGCAAGTTCCACAGCACAGTCAAGGCTGAGAGCAGGAAGTTTGTCATCAATGGGAAGGACTTCTCCATCTTTTAGGAGGAGCTGGAATCAGCCAACATTAAATGGGGTGATGCTGGTGCTGAGTTTGATGTGGGGTCCACAGGGATCTTCACTATTATGCAAAAACCAGCAGACCTCTTGAAGAGTAGAGGCTCATTATCTCCGCCCCTTCTGTCAATGCCCTGGTGTTTGTAAGTTCTGAACCCGTGAAGTATGACAGTTTACTAGGGTTCCAGTTGAGGCTCATTAGGATATCAGATGTGTGCAACCTGTGTTCTGGGGATCAAAAGTCTGGTTATCAGGCCTGAGCAGCAAAAACTTTTAACTACTGAGTTTACTCCCCAGCTGAAAGGCAAATTTATAGCCTTAAATACATTTATTAAAAAATGAAGGCCAGGCTTGGTGGCACATGTCTTTAATCCCAGCACTTGAGAAGCATAGGTATGAGGATTGCTGTGAGTTGGAGGTCAGCCTGGGCTAGAGTGAGACCCTACCATGAAAAACTCCACCTTTCAAAAAATGAGAAAGACTAAAAATAAACGAGGGAGTCATTTATCCCAGGAACCTTGGACAGAACTACAGAAAAAAAAAAAAGCAATGAGGAAATATGAAATTAAGAAAAGAAATTCAATGAAACAGATAGTACAATAGATTCAATCAATATAAGCAAAAGACTTATTTTAAAGGAACAATAAAAGAAAATTTGAGATATATACAGTTTTTGCAATTCTTATAAAAAAGAAAGAAGTAAAAATATAAATCTTAGGGAAACTGAATAAACTAAAGTTGTAATAATGGTTTTTAAAAATTACAAGACATTGCATACATTTTATAGCATTATATTGGGAAATATAGATTAAATGGATGGTTTCCTTAGAAAATATAAATTTTTTCCTATTGACTTAAGTAGACATAAGAGGAAACTGAATAATTTAATGCCTATAAAAATAATTTAATAGGAAATCAAATACCTATTGTCAAAAAGGTAAAACCCCATATAATTTATAGTCATGTTCTATCAAACTTTCAAGAAATAGATATTTCCAGAAGTAGAAAAAAAAAAGAAAAGTCTTCCAACTTGTTCTACAGACACGGGTAGAAAAAGAAAAATTACATGACCATGAGTGCAAATCGATACCTTAAATATTATCATGTAAATATCCAATCCCATTTAATACCATGAATATAAGAATATTGTAATATTAAGAAATATTTTCTTATAATTTACTACATTAACAAATGAAGAAATTGACATTGATCTCTGCTTTAAAAATCTTCATAAGGGCTGGGGAGATGGCTCAGAGGGTAAAAGTACTTGCTTGCAAAGCCTGCTGGCAGGGGTTCAATCCCCCAGCCATTCATGTAAAGTCATATACAAAAAGTGTCACAAGCATCTGACATTCCATTTGCAGTGACAAGAGACTCTAGTGCACACCTATACACACACACACACACACACACACACAAATAAAATTTTAAAAATCTGCTCAAATTCTGTTCCCGTTTCTAACATATAAAAAGAAAAGAAACACCCTACAGTTGACAAAGAACATCTGCCATAAATTCAGCACAAACAATGGTTCTTCCAGGGGAGCATTACAGACATTTCCACCAAATCAGGACAAGCATCAGCTAAGAGGCCAGTGTGTTACACTAGAAGCCACAACAGGGCTGTTTTAAATGGAATTGCTGAATCACAGGGCAGGCGATCTTGATAGATACTCTGCTTTCTTCTCAGACTAGTACTATGCTAAATCTGCCTTCAAAATTATGAATTCATGAACACCGTTCATTTCTGCTCCAACAAGTGTGCAGTAGTTACATTTATTTTCTTCCATGAACTTTTGTTTTACCTGTAGTTTAACAGGAACTCACATAATGCTCCTTAAACATGTCCAAGCTCAGTGAAAAAAATGTACAACGCCATGCAAAGACTTTTCTATATAGTGAAACTTGTCAGGAAATCAATCCAGTCTTGTCTTCATTTCACAGAAATATTCTTCCTCTTGGAGCCTCCCAATCTAGACTCTCTCTCTCTCAAGTTCAATTTTTCCAGAAAATAATTTTTACATGAGTGTATTTAAACCAGTGTCCTGGATTTGAAGTAGAGGTGGTACCACGGATGTTCCTCCAGGGACTGTAAAGCCACCTTCTTCTTCTTTCTTCTTCCTCCTCCTGCTCCTCCTCTTCCTCCTCCTCCTCCTCCTCCTCCTCCTCCTTCTTCTTCTTCCTTCTTCTTCTTCCTTCTTCTTCTTCATCTTCTTCTTCCTCCTCCTCCTCCTCCTCTTCCTCTTCTTCTTCCTTCTCCTCCTCCTCCTCCTTCTTCTTCCTCCTCTACCTTCCAAAGAATGTGGTGCTTCCAAATCTTGGCCTTTCTACACTCTACCAAACTATTCATCACTCTTCACCTACTTTTCCAAGAGTGTTGTTTGGAGTTATAAATGATAAGATGAAGTTTGTATGTGTGTGAGGGGGGTTGATATATGGTGTGGTGTGCAAGCCTGTGTGGATGCATATGCGTGTGTGTGAGAGCATGTAAACCAGAGGTTGACATCAGGTGTCTTCATCAATTATTTTCTACCTTATTTTTGGAGACAGGGTCCCTCACTGAGCTTGGAGTTCACCAATTTGTCTAAACTAGCCAGCCAGCAAATCCCAGGGATCCTCATGTCTCTGCCTCCTCATTGCTGGTATAACAGGAACAAACCACTATAGCCATCTTTGCCGTGGGCACCAAGATTTTGAAATCACTCCTTCCAGTTTATGTGGCAAGTGCTTTACCTTCTGAAGCATCACTCCAGGGGTGATATGCATATTTGTGTGATTGTTCATTGCTCTTGTTTCTATGTGATTCCCAATGCCAAGGAGGTGTGTTATTCAGGGTCACAAGAGGAAACAGGGGCATAATTAACTTAGGGTGCTTTAAGGAATGCTCAATGCATGGACTGTTTACAAAGATCTGAGGTGAATGTGGGGAGCTGAAGTAGGAAAGACTCCATGTTAAGTATTGATTTATTGATTCATTGTAAATTCAGACTGCTTGGGAACTGAACTCAGACAGAATAGAATCATCATTAAATATTAAAGCACATCTGGTCTCTTCTCTTAACTCCACGAACTGGAAAATTCCAGAATGACTGGGGGTGGGGGACTCAACTGCAGCATAGTTAGAAAGAGGAAACAAAAGTAGACACAATAGCCAGGTAATTCAGCAGTTTGAAAAGGTTTTTGAAATTGTTTCTTCCCAGTGCTCAGCCCCCTTATCAGCTATCAGAAACTGCTAAGTGCCACATCTGATTCTGGAAGCCCTGCTTGCTTGTCCTGCCTCCTTAAACTACATATATAATCAGACTACAAATTGGGTTGGGGCCACAATCCTTTGAGAGCTGTCTCAGCTGTGGACCCAGCGTTTGAGAATAAACCTCCTCTTTTCCACTCACACTGGTGTTGGAGTGATTATTCCAGAGATCCTCCTGCTACAGAGTCATGGAGTTATTTTTCAGTGGCAGAGCCTGTGGCAGAGATGGTACTCCCCCAGCATCCAGCTTGAAAGGAAAAGAAGGAAGGCAACTGGAATCTAGTAGAGCTAAGCATGGGAAGCCATCTTGAGCAAGTTCTATGGACTTTTAATTGATTGGCTCCAGAGGGAGACAACCAATGACCTCCTCTTTCTTCCTACCTCCTATATCCTGGAAGTGAGGTCAGGGTTTCCCATGGATGGAACCCAACCAGGAGAGTCATGGAGCCCATTGATTAAGTCATGGGCCCAATACATGGTAGTGGGGTGGTAGGAGGTGGGGCCTACTGGGAGATGATTGGATCATGAGGACAGACACCCCAGAGGAGTTAATACCCATTTTTTCAAGAGAGGGCTGAGATCTCTTACATGACTGGATTTCTGAGGAGCAGATTATTATCAGAAAGGCTTATATTATCAGGCTGCAGGTTTGCACCACCACATGCAGCTCATATCATCACTGGGGCAGACAGTATTTTTCTATATTTCGACCATGTTTTCAGGAAGCCACAAGGCCCTCACCAGGATGTGCCTTGTTCTTTGGACCTCCAGCAATGAGACTCATCAGCCAAAGGTGCTTCTTTACTTTAGAGGTTAGAAAGTCTCAGATATTGTGGTAGCAACATAGAGTGACTAAGACACGTCAATCCCCATGAGGTGCAAAGCAGGGTAGAAAGAGGAGAGTGACTCTGGACTATCTGACCCCTGGGACAGAAATCTCTTCCATAACAATATTAAAACTAGAAGTTTAAACTCCTGGCTTTAAATGTTCTCTTATTTGATACCTAATGTTATTAAGCCTACATTTATACCTCAAGCCAGACTTAAAGTATGGATTTAGAGCATTAACTGCCTACTTAATAACTTCACTTGAATGACCAACTCGCATCTCCAACATAAAATGCTCAAAACAGAATTCTTGACTTTTACCCCCAAACGCATACCTCCCCAGCCTTTTCAGAATTCACAAGAGTGCTGCAGGTTTCCCAAATGTTCAAGTTACAAGTCTAGGAATCACCATGGGTTTTTCTCTTTTTTTCTCACTCCCTGCTTACAATACCCTCAAAGTATGCCATAGGTCATTTTCCATTTCTATCAACTTCTAATGCTACCTTCCCTGCTGGAGCACCCACCATTTTTTAATCCAACTGCAAATTTCCACTGTTTTGACTCTTGTTCTCTTATAATTTGCTTTCTACAAGCATCCAGAAAAAAATATTTAAAAGCTAAAAATATGGGGGCTGGAGAGATGGCTCAGCGGTTAAGGCACTTGCCTCCAGTGCCTAAGGTCCCGGGTTCAATTCCCCAGTACCCACATATATCAGACCCACAAGGTGGTGGCCCTGGTGCGCTCTCTCTCTCTCTCTCTCCCTCTCTCTCTCTCTCTGTATTTCTCTGCTTGAAAATAAATAAATAAATAATATATATTTTTTAATTCAAAATATGGACTGGAGAAATGGCTCAGTGGTTAAGGCACTTGCCTCCAAAGCCTAATGAACTGGGTTCTATTCCCCAGTACCCATGTAAAACCAGATACACAAGGTGGCACATACACCTGGAGTTCCTCTGCAGAGGCTGGAGACCCTGGTGTTGCAGTCAGCTTTCTAGTTGCTGTGCAGAAAGAACCCAAGCAAAAGCGGCTTGTAGAGGAATGGGTTTATTTGGCTTACGGACTGGAGGGGAGACTCCATCCTGGCAGGGAAAACGATGGTGTGAGCAGAGGGGTGGACATCACCTCCACCACAGCACTGAAAACAGAGGCAGGAAGGTGTGCCAAACACTGGCAAGGGAGAGCTGGCTTATAGCCCCCATAAGCCCGCCCCCAACAACACAGTTCCAGCGAGGTTGTAAAACCCAAACTGCCATCAGCTGAGGATCTATCAATCAGAACACATTCATTTGTTTGTGGGGGACACCTGGATCACACCATGACACCTGTTGTGCCCATTCTGTGTGTGTGTGTGTGTGTGTGTGTGTGTGTGTGTGTCTGACTTTCTTCTCTCTGCTTGCAAATATATATGTATATTTTTTTAAAAAGCTCAAAATATGAGCCAGATGAGTTTCCATCATGAAAATTCTGTGATTCCCATTATCTGAAGAGTAACGTTCTTGAATGAAATCTTGGAATTTCCAGAATAAAATTCTAACCATCATCATGTTTTCCTGTCTAGGCAGGCTCTGTTACTCCCTCTTTGGCTTTTATCATATGGATTCAAACACAGCCTTACATTTTGTTTATTTGTTTATTATTATTTATTTAGGTTTTCTCAAGGTAGGGTCTCACTCTAGTCCAGGCTGACTTGGCACTCACTCTGTAGGTGGTGGTCAGATTACTGGACTCTTTAGAACATTTCCTTCTATCTGTACTCTGCGTGTTTGTGCATTTGTGTGTGTGTGTGTGTGTGTGTGTGTGTGTGTGTGTGTGTGTGTGTTTTCTGACTTCTGTGGTACACATTTGCCTATCATGACCAAGTTCAGGCAATCAATGTGATGTCACTGAATATGGAGCTTGGAAGAGCCATTATATGGTTTTTCTTTTTTGTAACTTTTAAAAAACTTTATTGCAGCCACAGTATGTTTTTCTACCTGTCTTTGCCAGCCTCCAAGAGATTACTACTAAGAATTAAAAGCAAGTGAGCTGAGTGTTTTCAGATTTTCTCTGCATTTCAAACAAAACCATGGGGTTTCTGTTTTTATTTATTTATTTACTTACAGTTTACTTTATAATTTTTAAGGAAAAAATAATCAACATTTCAAAATTTTATCTTTCATCTACTTGTGACATGAAACTTTTTCTTATCAGTGGAAACAAGCTTTTTTGATACGTGTATGTAATATGCATGGGGTGCATGTAGTATATGTATAGTGTATGTCTGTCTGTCTTCTACCAAATACTCATCCTCAGATTGACCTTTTTGGGTAGTCCCAGCCTTGTGCCTCTTTTGAGACCTATGATGTAGTCCTTTGCTGACAACCAGTGCTGATACATAGTCAAAGTGCTCCTGTGAGACACATCCCCCTTTATCAGAGGAAGGAGAAGAGGTGTATCTTGGATTTATAAACCTGATTTCAACACAAGGGATCTAGGAACACAAACAACTCTAAACACACACACACACACACACACACACACACACACACAGAGTGCTCTCTCCGTGAATCTGGAGCTATGAGGGGACAAGAAGGATACTTTAAAAATAAACCAAAAACAGGGCTAGAGAGATGGCTCAATCATTAAGGCACCTGCCTGCAAAGCCTAATGACCTGGGTTTGATTCCCCAGTGCCCATCTAAACCCAAATGCACAAAGTGGTGCATTCATCTGGAGTTTGCAGTGTCAGGAAACCCTGGTGCACTCTCTGCTCCCCCCTGGGAAATAAGTTAATTAAATTAAATTTAAAAAATAAGCCAAAACAGCCAAGAATAGTGGCATACACCTTTAATCTCAGTACTCAGAAGGCTGAGGTAGGAAGCTCAGCGTGAGTTCAAGGCCAGACTGGAGATACAGGATGAGTTTCAGGTCATCCTGGCTAGGGTAAGACCCTACTTCAAAAACTCCCCCAAACAGAAAAAGTAAGTAAAACCAAACAATATGTAGCAGTCATATATCATATGTAGCATCCTCGAGGGGTGATTGCATATAACCACCAAAATTGTGGTACTTTGTTGAAAGAAAGTACAAAAAACAAAACAAAACAAAAAACCCAAGTGGTATTAAAGAATTTTCACAATCATTAGAGTGCCTGAACCTTTTCTGAGAAGATTAAATAGAAGAATAGGGCAGTCATCCATCCTCTTGCTTGACTTGAATGTGTTATTCTCCCCTTCCCTGAAATCTTTAAAGATGATCATTCAAATGCATATTTTTCTGCATATTATAAAGTAATTCATCACTTCTTTTGTGTTTTGATAGATGTTTCTTGGTGTTTAACTCCAGATGTTTCTTTTCCAGCATCTCTAAGACATTGTCATTTCCTAGAGTCTTCAGTGTGGTTTTACAAGAGGTATTGGTGATTGTCCCTCATCCCAGTGATTTATGCTGGGATTATCACTGTTCTAACTCAGCTAGTGACTGAGGTTAGGATTTTGGTAAAGAAAATACACTGACAGGAATGGAGAGATGGCTTAGCGGGTTCTTGCAAAGCCTAATAACCCAGATTCGATTTCCCAGGACCCAGATAAAACCAGATTCAGACAGTGGCACATGCATCTGGTGTTTGTTTGCAGTGGCTAGAGGCTCTGGTATGCCCATTCTCTCTCTACTTGAAAATACATTTTTAAAGTTTTTTTTTTTTAAAAAAAGAAAACAAATTGATGTATTGACAATGTTTCTTTCAAAGAGCTCAAGCTATGTATTAGTTGTGGTCCTGTAAAAGGAGGAATAATAATTCCCATAATCAATGACCCAGATCTTCTCTCTGTCTCTCTCTCTCTGTGAGTGTGTATGTGTTAAGATCTACCAGCAGCCCTAGATTGATATTATTTTTATTTACTCTTAATAAAATGGAGGCCAACTGACTCACCCAATTCACACAGTAAACACCACAGACATAGCAGGCCCTGTCTTGTGTGACACATGACAAAAGCCACAGTGAAATACATTTTCCCTTGTCTTCATCCTCATGTCGTTACTGCCTCCCTCACTCCACTGGTCCAGGTTGCCGTAGGTTGGCACTCCTCATTTACTTTCTGCTTGTTTTGAGAAAACTCCTAAACACAATTAAACCTCAGGGGCAGGATGAGAAGCCAGGGAGAAGGAGACAGACTCATTGGAGGACATAAACTGAGAGATGAGGTTAACTAGAAATCTCTGTGGCCATAAAGCTGAAAAGATAGAGACAATATAGGTGGGTTGGAGGAAGGTCAGTATGAAGAAAACCCTTAAATTCAGTCTGTAATTTTACCTTTTTATTGCAGCTTAGCAGAGCTGAGCCACCGTGGTAGACTGCACAAGCCCTGCAAATTCTCAGCCTCAGTTTCCTCACCTAATGACCCCATAACTCACTGGAGCTCGAACACACACACACACACATAAACACACACACACACACACACACACACACACACACACACACCCCTAATAAAGCACATGATATCCAATACAAACTGGCTTTCAGACTTTTTTAAACCTGGGTATATTCCATGCAATATATGGCACATATCTATACTAAAAAACAATCAATTCTTTACTTTAAATTGAAATTTAATTGAGTATATTTTTATTTATAACTCTATGAACTTTACAAAATTTATAACTATATTTAGTTATATGAATAGTTTATAACTATATAGAGAGTTATAAATTTATAGTTTATAACTATATATAGAGTTATAATTTATAAATCTATGAACTCTATGAAATTTAATTGAGTATATTATATTTTTATTTATAACTCTATGAACTAGGGGCAGGGGTGTAGTTCAGTTGGTAGAGTGCTTGCCTAGCATATACAAAGTCCTGAATTCTATTCCCAACACCCCATAACACTGTAATCCCAACATGAGGGGGATGGAGGTAGAAAGATCAGGAACTCAAGGTCCATTGGCTATATAACCAGTTGGAGGTCAGCCTGAGTTACATGTGACCCTGTCTCAAAACAAAACAGAAAAACATCTATCAACTCTAACCCGAGTCAACTTTGGATCAACTTGCTCCAATGAGTGCCATTTGACTGAAGCTGAGAAAATGGCTCCTGTCTCTTGCTGGCCAGGTAGGAACAATGGTTTTCTTGTGTTAGACGTGTAATAGTTGCACGTGGTTATCTGTTTCTAGCTGTACTTGCTTCACATTTGTACTTGAAGTTAAGCTCCCATTCTGTAGGTGCTGGGAAGATTTTTCATATTGATATATTTTGAAATTTGTTCTCTTCTTTCCCAAATTCCAGAAATGTTCAACTTTTTCCACCACCAAGATAACTTCCTTTGCAGCAAAATTCACAATTAAATCACAAAGCGAACTTTCATCCACCTCCTTGGGGACCACAGAGTCTGAGAAGCCGTCATCTTTGACACCAGGATTTTCCCTGTAAATCCTATTCTTTGAGTTTAAAAACCTATCAGAGGATGTTTATAGAAACTCCTTTCAGCAACTTGGTTGATTTCAAAGACCATCTCAAATGGACCAAATTCAAGTTTATAACAACGGCAGGAGGAAAACAACAGACAACTCCCCAGGGTACATTGATTACATTTTTATTTGCTTTATTCAGTTCTCCATTTTGCTCAGGAGAACTATGAAACTGTTCCTGCCTAGACAGTAAACATCTAATATGGAGTCTAGAGGAAAGCTCCCATCCTGGAAGCCAACCCTGAACCTGACACTTATCATAGCCCCCATGGCCCCCATTCAAATCCAAAAGGAAGTGTGATTGCTTTGTATACCCTTGAATGTGGTCTGGGTGCAAAGGAAAAAATATAGAGAGATTGAAAATATTGCTGTGGGGTGTTTTAATCTTTTAAAAATAATTTTATTTATTTGCAAGGAGAGAGAGTGAGAGAGAGAGAAAGAAAGAGAGAGAGAGAGAGAGAGAGAGAGAGAGAGAGAGAGAGAATGGGCACACCAAGGCTTCCAGCCACTGCAAATGAACTCCAGATGCATGTGCCACTTTGTGCATCTGACTTTATGGTTGGTATTGGAGAATCAGACCCAGGCCATTATGCTTTGCAAGCAAGTACCTTAACCACTGAACCATTTCTCCAGCCCATGAATGTTTTAAATTTTAATTATTAAACATCTAAATCTCTTCCTTGTTTTTCATTAAGGTAAAATGCACATAAGAAAGGCAATTTCAGAGTGAGCGATGTGGTGGTATTTATTTTGTGCATTCACAATGTCTACCTAGTTCCTAAATATTTCCATGGGTCTATTTCCTCGGCGCAATTTACCTGTCATTCCTGTTTTTCTGCCTCCACCCCAGCATCTCACGGTCAGTCATCTGTTGTCTGTCTCTATGAATTTACCTATTCTACATATTTTATTGAAGTGGAATCCTGCACTATGAGGCCTTCTGTGTCAGGCACAAATAGCACTTTTTAAAAAATATTTTTATTTATTTATTTTCAAGGAGAAAGAGAGAAAAGGAGGAGAGAGAGAGAGAGAGAGAGAGAGAGAGAGAGAGAGAGAGAGAGAGAGAGAGAGAGTAGGCATGATAGGGCCTCTTGTCTCTGCCAGCAAAATCCAGTCACATGCACCCCTTTGTACATTTGACTTTACGCTGAGCCTTCACTCTAGTCCTTCTTCCTTTTTATGGCTGCATAACATTTTCCTAAAGTTTGCCACTTCATTTTGTAAATCTTATTTTACTTCATAGACTTACCAAATTTTGAATAACTTCAAAAAAATTTATGTACTGTTGGGCCCCAGCCTTAAGCTAAGTTTTCAAATATGGAATAAAGCCAGGCGTGGTGGCACACACCTTTAATCCCAGCTCAGGCATGAGACACACGCCTTTAATCCTAGCACCGGCTTGGTTGCACATACCTTTAATCCCAACACGCCTTTAATCCCAGGAGGCAGAAATAATAGCTGATAAACCTTGATCCTGTTTGTTGATACTTTGCTCTGCTGTACTCTGCTGATTGGCTCCCACCAAAAGGTTTGAATCTTATTGCTTGAGGGAAATAGGCTGAACAATGCAGCCTCGGGTTATAAAAGGGTTTGGGGTGCTGGAGTGAGATGAGATTTGCCCGACATATCTCCGGGTTGCGTGTGTCTGTCCTACCGTAAGCCTCACCTCTCCCTGATCGAGCCCTTTCTCCTGCTGGCCAGTGAGACTTGGGCTATCCGCAGGGGGCCAGGGGGCCACGACCTCCCAACAATTTACAACCAGGGGGAGAGAGAGAAAGAGAGACAGAATGGGCGTGTCAGGGCCTCTAGCCATTGCAAATGGACTTCAGGTGCATGCGCCACTTTGTCCATCTGGCTTGAAGTGGGTACTGGGAAATCAAACTCAGGTCATTAGGTTGCAGGCAAGTTGCCTTAACTGCTGAGCCATCACTCTAGCCCTAAATAACTTTTTATTTTGTTTCTTCATTTTGAATTAGTTCTCACTGCTGACTTGGAACTCAATCTGTAACCCAGGCTGGCCTCAAATTCATGATGATCCTTCCACCTCAGCCTCCCTAGGATTTAAAAGATTTTTAAAAATGTATTTATTTGAGAACAGAGAAAGAGGGAGAGAGAGGAAAAAACACAGAGAGAAGATGGGCATACCAGGGCTTCTTGCCACTGCAAATGAATATCAGGTGCATGTGTTATTTTGTGTATCTGGCTTTATGTAGGTGCGGGGGAATTGAACCCAGGCCATCTGTTTTTTCAAGTAAGAGCTTTAACCACTGAGCAATTTCCCAGCCCTATGAATACCTTTGAAGCTGACTAATATTTAGCTTATGAATCTATCTTTCTTTAAAATTTCAAATGGTATATATAGATTTAACATCCAACATGCTTTAATGAGCTTCTTAAATGAAGCTCAACACTCACAGGAAAGGACATGATTCCTCTGTCTGCAGTTACCTGCATCTTCACAGCTGGACACATCTGTGTGGCTGCCTCCAGCTCAAGGACAACATAACTAGCAGTGCGGGAGGACTGTCTTGCCCTTTCACTTTTCCTGTGAAAGAATCACTAATCATTTCCATGTCCTGAATCTAAGATTTCCTTGGAAGATAAACTTATATACCAAATAGACCACGTGTTATTTTCCAGTCATTGGTCCACCTTAACAAAGATGGCTGCCAAGGACAGGATTGAGAAAGAGGGTGGAGGGCATAGTTCAGTCGCTAAAGGCACGTGCTTGCAAAGCCTGCTGGCCAGGGTTCAATTCCCCAGTAAACACTGAGACACATCCCCAGCCTCTTTGCACATACCTGCCCTGAGCAGAGGTAGGGCTGTCTTGGACTGCTTCTCACCTGTGCAGGTAAACAAGGTAAAGGGACTTGCATCAACTCTTTTCCAATTATTCATCATTTACTGAGTGTCTATCAAAGACACTTTTAAGATTCACAAAACACAATCTCTGATATGAGGGTTCTTATATTTTACCTGGATCTGGGGAACATTTAAGTGAGAAAACATAGCAGGAAAGGAAACCATTAAAAGTAGAACTAAAGGGCTAGAGAGATGGCTCAGCTGTTAAAGGCACTTGCTTGCAAAGCCTGATGGCCCAGGTTCAAATCCCCAATACCCATGTAAAGCCAGACACACAAAGTGACACAGGTATCTGGAGTTTGTTTGCAGTGGCAAGAGGCCCTGGCATGCCCATTCATTCTCTCTCCCTTTCTCTACATGAAAATAAATAAATTTTTTAAATATAGAAATAAAGATAGGGCCAGTCGTGGTGGCGCACATCTTTAATCTCAGCACTTGGGAGGCAGAGGTAGGAGGATCACCATTAGTTCGAGGCCACCCTGAGTGAGACTACATAGTGAATTCCAGGTCAGCCTAGGCTATAGCAAGGCCCTACCAAGAAAGAAAGAAAGAAAGAAAAGAAAGAAAGAAAGAAAGAAAGAGAGAGAGAAAGAAAAAGAAAAAGAAAGAAAGAAAGAAAGAAAGGGATCAGAGTCCGATCCTTAAAACTGTGTAAAAATGCTGAACATGTTGGCATGCACTTGTAGTTCCAGTGCTGGGGAGGTAGAGACAGGACCATCTCTGGGCCTTAGTCAGTCAATTTAGCCTATTTGACAAGCTCCAGGGCAATGAGAAGCCCTGTCTCAAAAAAAGCAGACAGGTAGAGGTTGTCTTCTGGCCTCCACACACACCTGTTCCCATATGTACACACACACAAACATGCACACACAAGTTGCAGTAGAAATATGCATCTCCAGCTGTTTTGTCTCTGTGCTTGATTTCCTACTCTGTTCTGGAATCACGGGAAGTGAGGGAACAGCAGCTGCCTTCTTGGATCTACTTTTCTACCCCAGAAATGGAGCTCACTCGATGCTTTCTCCAAAGAATACTAGGAGAGTTTGTTAGAGTAAAACTTGTTTATGATCTGATGCGAAATAACCAAGTGTTATTATCTGCACACACAGCCTGTTCAGAGCTCTTGCCTGTAGACTTATGGCACAGAGCAAAGCTCTCTGGAAATGAACACTTACAATGAAAAATGGTTTATTATCATAATGGAACACTCAATTATATGTTCTGATGAGAAGTGGAGGAATTCTAAATTCATTGTATTAATTTAGAGTGTGTGAGGGGGAGGGCGTAATTAAAAATATAGGCCACCTATGGGTGCTGAATAACGTGGATGATATAGTAAGGTTATAATCAGAGTGTGCATTTTATTTATATAGTCTCTAGCTGCAAAGAGTAAATTAGATAATTTACAGTGGGCCTCAGAAGCCTAAAACAAACAAGATTAAAATCAGCAATAAAGCAGACCAGGAGAAACCAGTGAAATTCAGCAATAAATTTGATGCTAAACCAATACCAATGTGATATGCCTAAGGCCTTTTAGAATCTGCTCCAGGCGGATGCTTCTCTTTTCTTATTTTAGTGATATGGATGGACGGAGGAGATGGGGTTGATGACTGTGAAGGAGAGGTCAACCAGGGAGCATGTTCCTGTGTGGGAAGAACAATTCTCATGTTGTAGGGGAGAACAGACCTTCATGCTCTAAAGATTTTTTGTGAAAATTCTGTGTATGCATGTGTGTTGTGTGTGTCAGAGAGAGAGAAATAGAGAGAGAATGACAGAGAGAGTCTACCCAGTTCACTTATTCCAGTGTGACTCATCAGCCTTAAAGTAAAGAAATCCTTCCTTTGGGGGCTGGGGTGATGGCTCTGTTAGCAAAGTGCTTGCCATGCAGAAGTTAGGGCCTGAGTTTGGATCCTCAGCACACAGATATGTGGCAGCTGGGTGTGGTGGACTGCTTGTAATGTCAGTGCTCAGGCGGCTCGCTAGTCTACTGGAATCGCTGAGCTCTGGGCTCAATTAGATACACTGTTTCAATAAATAAGTTGCCTCTACATACATGTGTATACATATACATATACCCATACACACATGCTCACACATCTGTGTGGCTGCCACACATAGAAATACACACCATACACAAATACACACATAAGAAAGAACGAACAAAAGAAAAGAAAGAAACAATACATTTGCATTAACTCCAAATCATTCTCTGGGTTTCTTGCTGTGGTAGTTTGAATAATGTCCCCCAAAAGAATTAAGGATTTATCAAAATTATTAATTGTCTCCAGGCTTCTGGCTAGAGGAAGTACCACTTTGGCCTAGCCTCCTGGGGACTGACCCTTTCTAATTTGGATGTAAAATACTAAGGATAGATATGCAAAAGAAGAGCCAGAAACCCTGACCTGGAGTTCTGCATTGTGTGAATCAGTGTGTTACAGTGTGTTTGCTTGGTGCTGGTGCTGGGTTTCTGTCTGTCTCTGCTTGGATCTGTGAAAGGGGGCCAGCTTTCCCTTAACTTCTTCCCCTGGATCTGTTCAATAAATTTTCCTCCCCAAATCATGCGTGGTTTGGAGATTCATCCCAGCGGCGTGTGGCTGACTACGACACTTGCTAATTATCTGTTTTTGTTTTATGAAGATCCATTCTGAGTTTCTAGTTTTTTTTTCACATGAGTGTGTATATAGACTATGTGTGTGTACAGATGCCCACCCCATGAGCCTTTCACTGGAGAGCAAAAATATCAGTTATTCTTTCTTATACTCATCTACATATTTCATCTTTCTTTCCTTGAGATGAGGTTTCTCCTTCAACCTGAAGCTGCTGTCAGTAAGCAAGCCCAGCAATTTTGGGGTCTTTGATCCCTGTGGCCAAAGGTTACAAACATGCATGTTCATGCCAAGCTTGCTTTATTTATTTATTTATTTGTTTGTTTGTTTGTTTGTTTGTTTTTCCAGGTAGGGTCTCACTCTAGCCCAGGCTGACCTGGAATTCACTATGTAGTCTCAGGTTGGCCTTGAGCTCACAGCAATCCTCCTACCTCTGCCTCCAAAGTTCTGTACGCATGTCATTTGCATACAGGAAGGCTACTGATTTTTGTGTGTTAATTTTGTCTCCTGCCACTTTACTGAAGGTATTAATCACCTTCAGTAGTTTAATGGTATTGACCTTTGCGTCTGATATACATA
This sequence comes from Zapus hudsonius, assembly GCA_004024765.1. Taxonomy (NCBI): domain Eukaryota; kingdom Metazoa; phylum Chordata; class Mammalia; order Rodentia; family Dipodidae; genus Zapus; species Zapus hudsonius. Next base: position 49,931 of record PVHP010006099.1, read on the forward strand.
GGATCATGTCATCTTAAAAAGGGGATAGTTTCACTTCTTCCTTTCCAATTTGTATCCCTTTGTGTCTTTCACCTGTCTTATTGTATTGGCTAGAACTTCAAGGACTATGTTTAAGAGCATTGGTGAGAGTGGACACTCCTGTCTTGTTCCCAAATTTAGTGGGAACTCCTTGAGTCTTTCCCCATTGAGTATTATTTGTGCTTTAGGAGTTTCATATATGGCCTTAATTATGTTGAGGTATAGGCCTTCTATTTCAAGTCTTTCAAGTGTCCCATGTTGGATTTTTGTCAAAGGCTTTCTCTGCATTGATTTGTGGTTAAGTTCATTAATGTGGTGGATTATGTTGATTGACTTCCGTATGTTGAACCAACCCTGCATCTCTGGGATGAAGCCTACCTAGTCAAGGTGGATAATACTTTTAATATATTGTTGAATTTGGTTTGCAAGAGTTTTATTCAGAATTTTTGCATCTAAGTTCATCAAGGCTATAGGACTATAGTTTTCCTTTCTGGATTTATCTTTGTCTGGTTTTGGTATTAGAGTGATGCAAGCTTCATAGTAGGAGTTTGGAAGTATTCACTATTCTCCTCTGATTGCTGGTTTGCCTTTAGATCATTTACTGTTCTACCAAAGTCCATCTGTTTTTCCTCCATTGTATTGAGCCTGGTGACGAAGCTTGTGAGCTGATTCTGCACATTTCCACTTACATTATCAATTTTTGCTTCCATTTCCATTAATAATCTGGATATAGACTCCATGCAGAGATGTCGTGAACATGTTGTCAACTCTTCCTGGGCTTGCATCTGTAGCTCTTTCTTTGATATTTTCATTGGGGACTTCCAAAGTAGGACCAGGCAAACTTGATATGGGGCACTCTGCCTGTGTATTCTTCTTTTGTTGAGACCTGCCCATGTTCAGATGAGAGACTGGTTTTCCACGGGCCCTCAGCAGAAGCAGGGACCTCACACTAGACTGCAGCCAGGACTGGTGAGGTTTTGGCATTTGCTATGTTCCTCTGGTGTCAGGCAGTGTTGGGGATGTTCAAACCTTCATCAGCAGTAGCAGGCTGGGGTCTGGTCCTTTTTTGGAACCTGGGGTCAGTGAGGCAATCGTGGGACACTCAGGCTGGTAGGGAGCCAAGTCACAGCTACTTCACCTGGCCTTGCCATGGGTCAGGTGGATCCTAGTTCACAGGGGTGGGTGGGAGGTTAGGGTGCAAGTCCCCAACCAGGCCTCACCTGGGTCAGGGGGTTAATGGGCTTGCCAGGGCTGTGCAGGCTGGTCTGGAGCAAAGTGTCAGGCTTGCTTACCTGGCCTAGAACCTGGGGGTCAGTGGGCGGGCTCCCTCACCTGGCCTTGCCCTGGGTCCATGCCAAGCTTTTTACATGGGCTCAGTGGAGTTGAACTTGGTAGTCTCAGACCTAAGCAACCCTCATGCTTAACCAGCAAGTGTTCTTAACTGCTCAGCCATTTTCTCAGCCCTGCTTCCAGTCTTTTGGAGGCTTGTGCAACAATTCTTCTTGTGTCCCCTCGCATTAATGGAGGATAACACCAGACAGAAATAAAGGCATCAGGATCCAGTTCTGTAAAGGTTTACTGACTCAAGATTGGAGAATGTGGACTTAGCCACGATATGGGCAGATGTGTCTCAATTTAATAGTACTTAAAGTATCTTATTTCAGAATTTTATGAAGATGCCGATAAAAATTTGTGGAGGGAGACTAGATGCACTTTCCATAAAGAAAAATCATTATTTTTCTCCAGGTACTTATATTAAACATATGATAAAGTATATCTTCCAATCCCTGGGGAAAACCTTTAACCCTTATGTTGAAAAAAATGGTTCTGATCCAACTTGTGCTTTATTTTCTGTGTTTCATGTCTTCGTATCACTTATAAAGTCTGAAGATTACACATTTCTTGTGAAAGAATACATCTCCCATGTATTCTAGTTGTCCCCATGTGTAAAGTGGGGATCTGGCTAGAATGAACCATCTCTCAGTCTCCTCAGAGCACATGGCCATCCTGATCCTCTTAAATTCTCTGTTTTAGCCTGTGGGGCACAATCCATATTTCCTGTATGGTTGTAATCCAGGGCTGTTTGATCCTGGTTGGTGGGAGTTTCACTTCCTGCTTGGTCGCCATGCTTAAAGATCCTGGATTGACCTATACCATGGCACTTCCTGAGCCAATGACATGACCTGTTACTTCTTTAAAATACTTCTAAAGGTGGGTAGGAGTAGCAAATTGTAATCATGTGTTATGCTTGTAATAGTTCCCAGGTTGTTGGTATGTTTCTGTGGACAAGGTGGGCACTACCCTCAAATTCCTTATTGTTTCTCCATCCCTAGCTCATTGTTATATGTGTATTAAATACCCAGTAAATATACATTTCCCACATTCCACTTGTATAGTTTTATGTCTCAATTTCTTATTTAGAAAATGTTCAGACCTATACAGAAGTTGGAAGAAAAAAACAGTGAAAATCACTATGTTTTCACTTACCAATTGTTAATACTTGCTCATATTTGCTTTATGTATTTATACACACATTATTTTTTAAACTGTTTGAAAATAAGCTGTAGATGGTTTGGAGAGTGGTTAAGGCACTTGCCTGCAAAGCCTGATGACCCAGCCAAGATTCACAGAGTGGCACCTGCATCTGAGTTTGTTGACAATGATTGGAGGCTCTAGGGCACCCATTCTTTCCCCTCCCTTCTTTCCTCCCTTTGTCTTCTTCCTCTTCCTCCTCTTCCCTCTCTCTCCTTGAAAATAAATAAATAAATACAATTTTAAAAAAGAAAATAAGCCATAGAAATCATGGCATTTTATCTCTAAATAATTCATCACAAATTTTCTAAATTTATCATATTTTTCTAAATTTATCATATTTATTCATTTTCAAGCAGAGAGAGAGAGAGAGAGAGAGAGAGAGAGAGAGAGAGAGAGAGAGAGAGAGAGAGAGAGACCGCTCACCAGGGCTACCACCTTGTGGGTCTGGCTTATGTGGGTCCTGGGGAATTGAACCCGGGGCCTTAGGCACTGGAGGCAAGTGCCTTAACTGCTGAGCCATCTCTCCAGCCCATAAAATTATCATATTTTTCTATATAATTGAAACACTATGTAACAGCTAAGAAAATTAATTATAGTTGATACTTAAAATTCCCTAGTTATAAAGGTGTCACACACCTTTAATTCTATCACTGTGGAAGCTGAGGCAGGAGGTTCATAAATTCAAGGCTATTCTGGGCTGCATAATAAGACTCTGTCTCAAAAAAAATAGAACAAAAATAAATAAACAAAACTCCCTAGTTATTTCAAAAACAGTTGAGTTGCCATTATTGATCTTTAAAAATCTTGAATCTCATTAAGGTAATGAATTACATTTTGTTCTTATATCCATAAAATCACCATAAGCCAAGGTGGAAGTTCAAAGACATTCATTGACTGTGTCTATGCTGTGGGACAGTCTGGAATAATTCTTTCTACCAAGACACGAGAGGAACTAGAGATAACAAGTTCAAAATGCTTAGAACACAGAAATTTAGAAGTCCTCCTTCTAGGAAGCCATGTGGAGGGAGGAGAGGCTGGACTTTGTTTCACTTTTAAAGACCTCAGCCAGGTAAGTCAGAGAGACAGTTGATTGGTCCATACCTGACCAATCAATTTTAGCATCTAGGTTTGAATTCTGGCTAGACACCTCCCACTCAGGGGGAAGGGAGCAGGCCTGGAATCTGTGAACTTGCCTGAACCTGTCACATAGGTATATATAATGCATATATAAATATATTTATGATATACTATATATATTCAGTGTATATATTTACATTCAGAGAAGCTAAGATACATTCGACAACACATTGCTGTCACCTTCACATATAAATAGCAAAAATAATTAATATCTCTGTAACTGTCACAGTAGGATGTTGATTAGATTAGCCCGTATCTATTCAGATCTGTAACAATTAGTTGTATTTTGAAAAAGGCAGTAGCAGTAGATTGTCTAAAGAGATGAATTTTTATTGCTTAGTGTTTAGAAAAATTACAAGGTAACAGATAATATGGTGTATGACTTTTCTTGGGTGGATATAAAATCTATTCACCCCCACACAGGACTCTGATGGAAATTAAAAAAAAAATTCCATACAAGCCTAGCTTAGTGAGCCATTGAGGTTATTTGAGGGATTCCTTACAAGAGAGTGGGGTGAGGATTACTTAGAGGGGCATGAGTAACTCAAAGGCAGCAGGATGATCAAAAAGCCCACCATAGCATAGGTGCCTACTCACAAAAGTTATATGCCTCGAGCTACCCACCTGTTGGCATTTTGTGGGATCAGGGAGTCTCTTCTCCCCAGCTGTTGTTACTATTTATAGAACTATGGGATGGGCACTGTGAAAATTGGAAGTTTCAGGAGTTTCCTGAGAGTCATGAGTTTTGTCTGCTTCCTGAGCCTTGTAAACTTTGTTTACTTCCTGAGTCTTAAGGAGCTTCCCTCGAAGAGGAAATGTTTCAATTCTGAGGAAAAGCTATTAACATATGTATATATTAATAGGCTCTTAGAAATAAATTTAAAAATTAAACATCTTAAATGCCATTATGCCTGAGTAGTGGATAGTAGAATTATTAGAGACTATTTCATTCATTGTGATGCCACATATTGTTTTTTAATAATGAATATTATTTTCATAATTTAAAATGTGGAGGTAGGCGCTGTATGACCCATTGATTTGGACAGTGACAGACACTTTCTGCTATGATTACCTTTATTCTCCTTCTCTCTGATTCTCTCAAATTCTCTTTTGGTATTTCACTTGTTTTAATTTTTTTGAGGTAAGGTCTTTGGAGCCTAGTTTGGCCATGGATTTACCACTGTTCTGACTCAATCTCTCAAGTGGTGAGATTACAGGCATTGACTTGTTTTTTATTTATTTTATTTCTCTCTTGTTCACTCTTATTTTATTTGGTCACTGTCTGTCCTTGGTTCTAAGGGCATCTTCAGACCTTACTGAGTGTCCATTGCTATAGCAGAAATCCTGGCCATGGTGGATATGGAACAGATCCACCTGTCTGCACAGAGCAGTCCATCCACTCTGTGCTTGGCCACTGGTAATGGGTTTTATGTCCTCTGCATATCCACAAAGCAGTGTTAGAACTAATAAAAATGATCTCTGTGGTGATTAAATATCCTCCCAGGAGAGCCAAGGATAAATGCTCTTGTCATTGCAGCTTGTGTCCATTTCGGGAAGTATGGATTACAGGGTGATTGGACCTGAAACATCACTGCCTGAATTCCTGGAACCACCAGCTGCTTTATGTCACTGTTTTATACAAGTTGGGTTTTTCTTTTTCCTCATGATGAGCCAGTCTAAGGACAAAAGTAAGTATCTAATAAAGAGACTGAAATTCAAGAGCTTTTGTATTTTGAGTATTTTCTTCATTCTACAAAAAAAAAAAAAAACTATATGTGTTTTCACAGAAAGGCACATGACTCCTAATATGAAGATTTTAATCGTACCACAGACTTTTACACACAGTATGAGAAATTTTAGATACAAAATGATGTTGCTGATTCTGTTTTAATGTTCCTCTTAATTTTAAGCACTAAAATGAGTAACAATCTGTGAATCAATAAAAAAATGATTTTTGTTTTGGTTATTGTTCCCCAAGGCAACTTACGTTTGAATTAATTTGTTGAAATGACGAAGTCTTTTAAAAATTGCTAAATGAAATACTGTGTTTAAATCACTTATCATTAGTTTGATGACAGTAGTGACTTTTACCAGCCTCTCTGGTATAATTTTCCTTAAAATCAAGTGGTTTTTTTTTGAAAGGTTCAGCCTTAGCCCTGTAGTATATTAAAGTGGAATAGAGGACGCTTCCAATCAACACATCTTGTACTGACTGAAAACCTCTCTCTGTGGAAGGCATTGGCGTATGAAAATGAAAACAACAATGTTTTTGTGCTCAAGTTTGGAAACAAACCTGACTAAAGGGAATAGCTACATCCTCTATAGCAATCATACAATCTTGTTCTAACCAGTACTTGCTAAGAACTAAGAGAGCAGTGGTGTGCAGGTGTGAAGAGCCTGTGTGCATCAGGGCATCTGTGAGCCACTGACCTCTGGTCTTGAAGCATAAGCAGCATTTTAAGCAGTGGAATTGAAATAAACTTTTCTTTAAAAAACTAGGAATGGTAGTCCATGCCTGGGATCCCAGCACTCAGGAAATAGAGGCAGGAGGGCTGGGTGTTCAAGATCATTGTCAGCTATGTTGCAAGTTCAAGGCCATCCTGGGACACATGACACCCTGTCTCAAAAGAAAAAAAAGGGCTGGAGAAATGGCTCAGTGATTAAGTTGCTTGCCTATGGAACCCAAAGACTCGGGTTTGAGTCCTCAGCACCCATATAAAGCTTGATGCACAAGTGGCACATGTGTCTGAAGTTTGTTTGCAGTGGCTGGAGGTCCTGGCACGTCCATTCTCTGTCTGTCTCTCTCCTCTCTCTGCTTATAAATAAATAAAAATATTTTTAAAAAGAACTTGAAACTATTCTTTAAAAAGCAATGTTGAGTTATAAGTAGATTCATTCTAATGGCTGTAAGATCTGATGCTTAGAGATTTTCAGATGAGCAGAAGAGTTTATCAAGAAAGAAAATAGAATATCTTGCATTTTCAGGACTTGGAGAGAGAGAGTGAGGTACAATGAGAGTAATCAATAAAGAAGCTGGAAAATAGTCGGAAGCTTGCTCTCTAGTGAATAGTTTGACAAACGATACTGTGAGCAGTGGGGTTAAAAGCAAGGCTAAGATGATTAGATTCAGTCTTCAAAATAATTCAGGAAGAAGGGCGGAAAGTAGATTACAATGAAGAAGGCAGAAGATAATGGGGCAACATGTGATTGGAACAATGGAAGGAAGAGAATGAGGGCCTGGCCAAGGCCATGAGTGTAGGAATGTGAAGAATGGGATGGATTTCAGAAACAGTATGCACAGAGTGTGATGACTCATGATTGTCATCCTTGCCATCTGGAGGCTAAGGTAGAGGATTGTGCATTCAAGGCCAGCCTGGGCTACATCAAAAGACTTTGTCTTCCTCACCCCTCCTCCCCACATAAAGAAGCGCTTCATAAGTTGAACTGATAGAACTTGGTGACCAAATGAAATGTGATTTAATGGATTTTCATGAGAAGACTCAGATTTTTAAGGCAAAATTCATAACATGAAATTACATAGATGAGAAGGTGAGATTTGGTGTTGTCCCAACATTGCTGGGATGAACATCCAACCAAATACATTTTTATGGGAGGAAGGGATTTATTTCAAGATTACAGAGCCAGGGGAATTTCCATCAATGGTGGAAGAAGCTGGCTCCCATTCACAAAGCAGAGAGAGAGAGAGAGAGAGAGAGAGAGAGAGAGAGAGAGAGAGAGAGAGAGAGAGAGAGAGAGAGAGACCATCAGCAGCCAACAAACACTAAAAAGCAACAAGCAGGGATTCTGCCAGAGTTCATGCTTCTCTGCATAGCTCTGGGATGGAATTCAGATCTGTCTCCCAGTGAGACCCCCCCCCACCCATGGCAGTTGGCAGTAGTTGGCCTGCTAGGGGCTCAAGATGCCAACTCAGTTTTAATCAAATACCCGAGTCTATGCAGCTATACGTTCAAACTACCACAGGTGTCATTCACAGTAGCATTGCTTTTTGTGTAATCATCAATCCATTCATGGGTGTTGATGTAGTTTCTCCCTTTTAGCTTTTGTACACAGTGTTGCTGTGAACATTCATGTTCAGGTCATTGAGCATCTGTTTTGATTTGTGGGGAGAAGATACCGAAGGGTAAGGACTGGTGGATTATACGGCAGTTTACTTCTGTTTGAGGAGTCATCACATGGTTTTCCATCAGGAGCTGAACTATTGTGTATTCCCAACACTAATGTACTGTGGTTCCATTTCTTCCCACACATGACTTCATTCATTTTCCCTTTTAAAAAGCAATAGCCAACCTAGTGAGTATAAAACAGAACCTCATGGCAGCTTTGATTTGCAGTTCCTGGAGGGCTAACAGTGCTAAACATCTTGCCCCATGACTATTGATCTTTTGTGCATCTTCTTTGGAGAAATGTAAGCTGTGTTTTTGCTTATTAAAAAAATGGGATTAACTGACAGCCCATGTTCAATTCTCCAGTACCCACATAAATCCAGATGTACAAAGTGGCAGGGGCATCTGAAGTTCATTTGTAGTACAGGAGGCCCTGGCCTGCCAATCAATATTCTCTCTCTCTCTCTCTCTCTCTCTCTCTCTCTCTCTCTCTCTCTCTCTCTCTCTTTCCTATATCTCTCTGTCTGCTTGCAAATATACAAAAATTAAAAACTAGTGTTGCAAAAAACTAGTATTGCTTATAGTGTTGTTGAGTTGTGATAATTCTTTATATTTTCTGAACGCTAGAATGTGATGAGCTATATGACTTGATAATTTTCTCTCCTATTCTGTAGGTTGTCTTTTCATTCTATAGATTTTATTATCCAGTTTCAGTATCATGATATTGAAGGCCAAACCCCAGACCTTATGTATGCTAAGCAAATGCTCCACCATGGAGCTACACATCTGGTTCCCTCACTGATAAATGTTTGAATCATTTTGCTGAATATAAAATAGTGGGGAAGAAGTCAGCAGGAATGCCAGACAGTGGGAAGGAAGTAGGTGAAGCTTGAAGATTGGGGGAGATTGCCCACAGATATTTGGTTAAATCTGGTATCTGGAATATTCCATGTATTCAGGGTTAAATGAAGAGTGTGGGAGAGAAGCAGGGAGACTGCTCCCGCTTTAGCTAGCCAACCGGTAGAAGAGGCTGGCTGGTGCCTTACAGAAGCAAAAGATACTCCGCCTTTAGTAAAATTCTTTCTCTATTGAAAATACTATTTGTGTGCACATGTGCATGTGTGCGTGTGTGGTGTGCAGTATGCCTGTGCTCCATGCATGTATGAAGGCCAGAGGAGAACATAGCTTGCCCTCCTCTATCATTCACTTGCATGTTTCCTTGAGATAGAGTCTCTCACTGAACCCGGAGCTGCTGTTTTTGGTGACATTGGCCAATCAGGGCTGAGCAGAGACTCCCAACAATTCTCTGGTCTCTGTTTGCTACAGGACTGCTCTTACATGGATAAGTAACTCACTACCCCAGCTCTTTATGTGGATACTGAGTAATTTTACCTAAGGTGAATGAAGCCCCCTTAGGCTGGTATGCTTGTGTTACTGTTACCTGCCGTGCCATGTTCCCAACCTAAAAATACTCTTGCCGACAAACACCCAGAAGTCAAACCACATTTAGAAACCTAAATCAACATGGAAAATAATCTTCCATGCCCCTGTTGGACAATAGAGGCTGAAATAAACCACGCTCTGAACATGGGCAACAAAATTTCCTGGTAAGAAGTACAGCCTATTGTGATCTACTTACAACATTTTCTTCCAAATAGAATACAATATGTGTATGTCTTAAGCTAAGCTTACATTTATGTAAGATTTATTTAAAGCAAAGTAATTGAAAAAGCTGGTATAAAATTTAAATCCTGTGCAAAATAAGGCAGTTGCTTTTTTCTTGATGAAAGCGTTATTCACTCTTTCCTTCAGTTTATAATCTATATCCCACGTCTTGATTTACTCAACCATTCCCAGAATGCATTAAAAAAAAAAAATCTCAGCTGAGGTGCTCTTGTAAGCAGGCAGTGCTGATGGGGGCATAAAATAGCTCCATTTTTTTAGAGTTTCTCCCCCATGGCTGATGTCATGAGACATTTGTTTTCAACACTCTGTTGTCTGTACAGTGTTTTGCAGGCACCCAGCCTGAGAACTTGAATCTCAGGGAAGCCATTCGGCTGCTCAGCTAGCCTCACTCACACATTTCATTTATCCCCAATAATAAGAATATCAATACCCTGGATTTATATGGAACTGCTCATCCAAAGAGGTCAAAGCATTTTAATTTAATTGGATGTTCCCATGGTTTTAAGAGCCTCTGGGTATATTTACAAATGTAATAATAAAAACCAGTCTGCCCTGGTTTGCAAAATAATAGACAACATAAAACAAGACCTGTACATAAACTATTTCTGGCCCTCACTGTACAAATGTATCCATTGTCTGGCCATGAGGATAAAGGTGTTTTGTTTTTTGTTCCAAGATGACCTCTGTGTGTCTTTTCACCTTGTGACACTTATTTCTTATCCATGAACTATTTGTTCTAGACCAATTATCCCCTTTGAACATAGGATGCATCTTTTAATTTTGTACCTTAATGTGTCTAGAAGTCCCTTCTCTTCCTCTTTATGGATTCAAACTTCTATTCTAGGGTTGGAGAGATGGTTCAGTGGTTAAGCTGCTTGTCTGCAAAGTCTAACAACCTAGGTTCGAGTCTCTAGTACCCACATAAAGCCAGATGCCCAAAGAAGCACATACATTTGGAGAGACTGGAGGCCCTGGTATGCCCATTCTCTCTGTCTGTGTGTAATCTCTCTTTCTGTGTTTACAATTAAAAGAAACTATTTAAAATTCTATCTTTTTTTTCAAGGCAGTATCTCTCTGTAGCCAAGGCTGACTTGGATCTCATTCTGGAGTCCTAGGCTGGCCTCGAACTCATAGCAATCCTCCTACCTCTGAGTGCTGGGGTTAAAGGGGTATACTACCATGGCCAACCTCTATTCTGTTTTTGAGTTAGTTTAATTAGCATCTGTCTAGTCAAGAAGACTTCACTAATCATCCTAGTTTTCATGGATTATTTTCTGTGGCTGTATCTGCAGCATGTACACACTAGGTTTTTAAGCAATCAGTAGTTTCAGTGGAATATGTTCATTTCTGTATTTCTTTTCCTCTTAGTTCCCTGTACTGTGTGCCAGTGTCTCCACACAGAAGAGTCTATAATCAATTTCTTAAATGTTCAGAAACATTTAGTTAGTTCCAATAGCCTGGTGACTTTGGGAATCTGGCAGGCTGAAGGTTATATATGGGTGAAATTACTTACCCTCCCCTAGAATTAATTCTTTTCCACATTCTGGGGCAAGTTTTGAGTTACTCTGGGAGGTCACTCAGAAGAGAAGCAATGCCAAGGAGGATGCTTGTCACTAGAAGATGAAAGACATTGGTCCTAGTTTTCCTGAGGTGGGTTATGAGGGAAGGAGGCAATTAAAACAGTTTCTTGAGGATTTAATTTGGGTGTGATAATTTAATTTGGGTGTGATAATTTAATTATTGCTTAATTGCATTTCTAGGATGTGATAAAAGCAGTCCATCATCTTTGACACTTATCCAATTCTTATTCCTTAATAGAGAAATTACATTTGTCTGTTTAAAAAGATTCAGAAACCACTGGAAAGCATAAAGCAAAATGAAAACGTATACATATTGTGCCTTTAAACAGCATCATATCATGGGTGGAGATGTATCTTAAATTAGTATCATGCTTGAGTAGTGACAGCTGTTATCCTGTGCTTACATCATCTCTTAGGAGCTAAGTGAAGTAACACTGTCACCTGCTTAGCAGCTAAGGAAACTGAGGCACAGAACAGTTAAGTCATTTTCCAAAGACAGGCTAGATTGTGGAGATCTGGTATTGAGTACAGACAGTCCTACTTTACTACATGGATTATGCATTCTTTATTTCTGTTTTGGTAAAACATTCATGCCACAAACATTTCCACTGCCAGGTATTTTAAAGAGTGCTTCAATACATTCTCAAACTGTCCAGCCATCAACACTGGCAAGTCTGGTTCCAGAGCTGTCGCAATTAGCCACATGTCGCTGGGATGAATCTCCAAACCAGGCACAATTTGGAGGAGGAAAGGATTTATTGAAACTACAGATTGAGGGGAAGCTCTGTAACAGAGAAAGAGGCTGGCCCTAAGTGGAGTCTTACAACCCTATCCCAGACTTAATGGCTTCCTGAGTCTCTGGAATTTCCTTCCTGAACTGTGCACACATTTAAAAGGATGTTTACTTCTAGCTCCTTTGAGTTTTTTTAAAAAATATTTTATTTATTCATTTTCAAGCAGAGAGATACAGAGAGAG
>PVHP010006100.1:0-62606 GCA_004024765.1 Zapus hudsonius
TATTCACAGGCTTAGACTATCTCCCCTACTACTCATGGCCCCTCTTGCCAGGCGACGCTCACTACTTTCTCAATAGGTTACAGTATGCTCATAAGGATTTTATGTTTTTGAACCTAATATGGTTTACCCTCATGTTTAAGCCATTCCCCTCCCCCATCCCTTACCCCACATTCATAACATCACACTTCATTTTTCTAGTATCTTTCTGGTTTCTGAAAGTCAACATTTACATTATTGATATAATCACAATACCAGTCTTCATGAATAGACTATATCCCTAACACATTGTCTATCTGATATATATATATATATATATACATATATATATAAAATGTGTGCATATATATGTAGCTCTCAGTACTTTTTAAACTGTACCCCATCTATTTTGGTATATTATATTTTCATTTTTCAATAAAATAAAAATATATTTCTAGCTTCCTTTGTGATTTCTTCTTTAACCAATTTAGAATTAATTGCCTAATATTAATTTCCCAAATTGCCTTTTATTGTTGAATTCTAATTTAATTTTGTTGTATTTTGGGAACACACTTTTTTTAGTTTATAAGATTTGTTTTATGACCTAACATATGGTCTATCTTGGAAAATGTTCTGCTTGTGTCCCAAAAGAATGTGAATTCTTCCTTTGTGGGATGGAATGTTCCATAGATTTTAGTTACATCAAGTTGGTAGACATTGCTATATAAATCTTGTTACAGTATTTTGAACTATGTTATGAAGCACATATATATTTGCTATGCTTCTTTGTAATTTTATTAAATATCTATTTATCTCTAGTAAGTTCTCCTATCTTGAAATCTACATTACCATATTAGAAGAGCTTGTCCAACTCTCTAGTGTATACTGTCTGCGTGGTATGCCTTTTGCAGCCTTTCTTTTTTAACCTGTGTCTTTGAATCTAAGGTGTGTTATTTGTAGAAAGCATGTAGGAGGTTTGTGCTGTTTTCTCTGTGGTTTCTGCTTTTTGGTTGAATATAACATTGTCTTCCTTATAACTGAGGTGATACCATTTCCCTTGAACATCATTATTGGTAGTTTGGATTTAAATTTGTCATTTTGTTGTGTGCATATTTTCTGCTTTTATTTCCTTGTTTTGTACTAAAGACTTATGTGTACCATTTTAACTTCTGCATATTTCTTGGTTATTGTCTTACTGAATTATAATAAACTTGGTAATTTACCACTAAGAAATTCTAACTAACACAAACTAATTCTGGGGAAATATAAAACCTTTGTTCCTATATAGTTCTTTTCCTTCTCTCACTTCTTTGTGCTAATAATATATGTGTATATAATATATAATAAACCTAACAATAGAATGTTAACATTATCTTACATAATTTTATATCTTTTAAATAGTACAAAGAGTGAAGCCAAAAAGGGGTGAGAGAGAAAAAGAGTCTGATATTAACTTACATATTTATTATTTATGATAGTTTTTATTTCTTCCTGAAGACTCAGATTACCATCTGCCATCAATCCCTTTTGGCTCAAAGGACTTTTTATAGCATCTTATAGGTCAGGTCTTCTGACCATCACTTCTGCTAAGCCCTTTTAGACATTTACTTATGTTAATCTGGAAATGTCTATTTTAGCATTTGTTTGAGGGATGTTGTTGTTTAATGTAGAATTCTTTCTTGACCAATTTATATTTGACCATATTTTTAGCATGTCTTTTGTGCCTCTATTCTTTTAGATGTCAAGTTGGGATAAAAATGGTTCTATTTTCTGTATGGTGCTGAATTATTTTTCTCTTGCTATTTTATTTTCCTTTACTTTTATTCTGAATTGAGCATTTTAATACACAAACATACTATAATTTAATAGTGTTCCTCTCCTGTTCGTCTTTAGTCCCCATCCTGTATGCGAGTAGCCCTTCCTCTGTTTGGATGTCTCCTTTTTGCCCTCCTCTGTCCTTGATCTTGGCTTTCCTTTCCACAGTCTTACTCAGGTATGTACAGGTGCTGATCCTTTTGTTTTTATCCTACTAAAGGTTGTTCAGCCACAAGAATATCTAAATTAACATTTTCTCAAATGTAGAATTTTACAAAGATTTCTTTTAAAAAATCTCCCCTTTCTTTCTCTCCTCTCATTCTTCATCGACCAGAATGTTGTTGAGCTTGATGTGATCTCACGGGTCCTGGGACCCCTTATGCTTTTTTTCTTCCAGTTTTTCTTTCTGTCCTTCAAAATGTTTGATTCCTAATACAGACAGCCCACGGAGGAGGATATCCAACTGATCAGGGAGGGGGAGGGGGAATTGGAGAATTTGGGATAACAACTCATGGTTTGCCCACTAAATAATGTAACTCATTATGGACAATAAATTTATATTAAAAAATGTTTGATTCCTATGGATCTGTTTTCAAGTTTTACTGATTTTTTTTTCTTTTTCCGTCCTGACTGTTGAGGTCTTCTAGGTGAATTTCCCATTGCAGTTTGGCCTTGCTCCAGACTTTCTATAATTTTTATGTTTTATCATTTCTCCAATAATTCCTACATATCTCTTTACTGAGGTTCACTATCTGTTGGTTCATTTTTGACACACTTTAACTTTTTGTACATGTGTGTATGTGTGTGTGATGTGTGGAAAGCAGAAGACAATTCTGAGTATTAACCCTCTGAGATTCCATCCTCCTTTGTTGAGACAGAATTTCTTCTTAGCCTGAAACTTACTGTGATGGTTAGGTTTTGTTGTCAACTTGATCTTTTTAATTATCTTGGGTGGGTCTCTGAGGATGTTTACAGAAAGGCAGCCTCTCGGTAGGGGGCAGGATTTAAGGAAGCTCAGGAGAGCTAGAAATGAACATCCTTTCCTATGTAGGCAGTGCGTCTTCCTGTCTTCCTGTCCCCCATGTCACCCTTTCCTTTTTCTCGCATGTTCTCACCACAATGCCATGCACCTTGCCAGAACCAACCACATGCCTGGAACTGTGAGCTACATGGAACCTTTTTCCTAAAGTTCTTACTTGTCCAAAGCCAGAAGTTTGACGTTTCAGCCTATAGTTTTAAACCCAGGTGAACTGATCCCGAGCACGTTCGTTCTAGTATATACCACATCGCTTGCTGCCATCATGTTGGTTTAGTAACTGGCACTTCACGAATCTTTTCAAAGGTATTTAGGACTCAAGGCAATACATTTTTTATTTTTCCTATTCTAGTTTTAGAACAGAGGAAATGAAAGCCCAACTGATACTAGAAATGCATATGAGGGAAGGAGAAAGATTAAGTTTACAAGTACGGATGTTGGCCAAAAATATATGAGTCATTGAGGTTATCAGAACCTGAACTTGGGTGTTTCAAGATGAGGCTCTGGGTACATCACCCAACCTGACTTCTTCTGGGGAAGGGTGGGGGATAAGTGTACTGTTCCCTTCTCCCCCACAGCATCCCCATTATTAAGGTAAGCCTGTGAACATAGGTCAGAGGTCAGTAAGTCACTGGTGCTCCTGCCCCTAGAGGGTGCTCCTGTCATCATAATACGACCACAATTGTCTAGAAAGTTGATACAAATTTTGGAGATTGGTGCGGAAAGAGATGATTCTGTGGTTAAAGGCACTTGCTTGCCAGCCTGGGTTTAATTTCCTCATCAAAATCCAGACAGAGGTTGTTTACAGCAGCAAAAGACCCTGGCATACCCATACACACATACATCCACATATGGGAAATTTTTTTTTTAATTGGACTATGGCAATTGCATACTTTTTATTATAATTACAGCAGGAGTATTCTGTCTTGAACATACAACTTCCACGAGTGGAGATTTAATCCTGCAATTTTTAGAGAAATAAAGCTCATTTTCCAAAGAAAGGAGATGCCAAAATTGATCATGTTAAAAGTAGATAAGCGTGTATGTGTCACCATTACAAAATGAAAAATAAAAATCCTTCTAAGCAGCTCTGGAATTCCTCCTGCCTCATTAGCATAGGTTTTTGATTCTGCTAGGGGCGATCTCTTGGTTCTGCCTTGGCTTGCCTTTACTGAGAAGCCTCGCCTTTTTGTTCAGTGACCAATGCCAGGGGGAAAGCACAATGGACTCTTCTCGGTTTCCTCCTTATTCTTTGTGTCTTAGAGACTGACCTCTAAGTAGTCTGTGGACAAGTTCCTGGCTCTGTAGCCTCTGATGGCTTGACCTATGGAAAAGACCAGCAGGAGGCAGAGTGGATGTTCCTTCTCCCACCCTCTCCTCCCCAGCTCTGGTTTGGCAGTGATCATGTTCCCTACACAAGACCCAGCTCCTGCTGATGGTCTTCTCCTATAGCTACAAGCCTCACAGGGCCCAGGCGAGGGCTCCATCCCTCTAACCCTTCAGGCCAAGGAGTGGAAATAGTCTTACCCTCTTATTAGTCCTGAGTACTTCACTGGCCTCTGTTGCTCTCACTTAACCCTGACCTTGCTCTGCAAACTGACATTTGAATGTCCTGTTCTTTTCATGCTCTTTTGTGTTGGGACCCGGAGGGGCTCTGATACAAAACAAACAAACAAACAAACAAAAAACCAAACTACTTTGGTAAAAAGAAGAGGGCCAATCAAGGAGTTGTGGGATCTTAGCTGTGGTCCTGGCTCAGGTGACTTTGCTATGTGACCTTGAATGGATCCTTTCTACTCTCTCAAGGGCCTCATCTACAGAAAAAAAAAAGTGATCTGATTAAGTCAGAGATCTTCATACAGATTTTTGCTTACATGATTCCAAAAGGACTGTGAAAAATTCCATAATCACATATTTTTTTCATGGGTTAAGAAAGTATAATGTGTCAAAAGTATGATCTGTTTCATGTTGTAAATATTAACCTGCAACAATAAAATGGTATCACTTCCTTAACTATGTTCAGTGAAATTTCAATATCATATGATTTTATACCCACCATCATCCATCTAAAAAAAAAAATAAACAAACTCTCCTTTAATGGAACTTTTACAATGTTCTTTCCCCCTATCATTTTTCCATTCTATTTGTCCCACAGAATTTTATAAGAATGTAATTTTTTTCGGCTTCTAAGTTTCAAATGGATCATCTTGGTATAGTAGCTAAAATGAAAACTATGCTTATAGATGGAAATTCTAAAGTTCTATATGTCCCGGGATCCTAAGGCTCTATGAGTAAAGAAAGATTTTTCTGAATTGAGGCATCTATACAATTTCAGGATCAAAATTTGGATCACTGCTAAACAGAAAAAGTAAAATTAAAGGAAATTCATTTCTCAATGAAAAGGATTGAGGAATGACATCTCAATGAAAGGAATCTCTGCTCCCCAATATTTTGAGCAAGCTCTTCTGCCTCAACTCAGGTGGTTTTCTCTCCAGGCAATGTCCCATGTAAGAACTTGGATGGATAGGACTGGGGAGACGGCTCGGCAGCTAAGAGTGCTTGCCACTTAAGCATAAAGGTCTCTCCACCAGAGACTACCAAGTTAGATCCCCAAGAACCTACCTTTAAAAGCTAGACATGGCCAACAGTCTGCAGGGGCAGAGACAAGAGTGTCTGGGGCACCCTGAGAGACAGCAGCTCTGGGTTGAGAGAGATCCTGCCTAAAGGAAATACGTGGGGATTCTTGGTGGAGGGATAAGAGGACACCCAACGTTCACCTCTGGCCTCTGCACACATGTGTATACATCACACACGCGTGCGCGCACACACACACAAAAAAAAAAAAGACAGAAAAAAGGGGGAAAGAACTGTAGTGGATAGTGAAGAAAGGCACTGAGAAAGGAGAGGTAGGACATGGAATTCAGGTTCGCGCCATGCACAGGCAGCCCAGGTTTAGGGAATCTAAAGCAGATTCTCTTCAAGTCTCTGTACTGGCTGCTCCTTGGAAATTTGTATCCTTATTGAATACGGCCCTGGGTTGAAGGTCGCCGAGTCTGGTGGTATCTGAAGGGCACTCATGCCAGATCTGCAGTCAGACCCCTGTGCCATGTGACTTAAGCCATCCCCATCTCTGAAGCCTCATTTCCTCTCTGCAAAACGGAGATGCATACAATGCTACCTCATGGGGATTCTTTAGAGATAATTGAAATAATGGGTGTAGACAAATGCTTGAAGAGAATTCAAAGGATCTGGAAGATTCCTCCCAATAATGCACTGAGGGAAGGGAGCCAAGGTCACTGTCAAGCAACATGTTTTTCTCCATCAACCCCCAACCTTTTGGTGATAAGCTATTGTTGGGACTGTCTTGACATCCCTGTGATGAAAAACAGGGCACTCCAGGCTCCTTCATTCACTTGTGTGTTTTGTTTTTATTTGGGATAAGTTTTGCCAGCTACTGAGACTTTTTAATTATATATATTTAATTATTGTATATTATATCTATGTAATATAATATAAATGCAAATCAATATCCAGCCCCAGGTTGTGACCTCTCCCATCATAGCAGTTACTGTTTCTAGAATCTGCAGCTTTGTAAAGCTATTTGGCAGTCTTCCTAGGGCCCCCCATTTCTCAGGAAGAGAGCTATAATCAGCCCATGTGCAGGGTGTGTGAGCCCAGAAAATGACAGTCACTGCTTTCCAGGAATGGGAATAAAATAGACATTCACTTGTGTCCTCCTGGAAGAGCTGGGGTTGCCTGGGGGCCAACTTTGAATCAGGCACTCCAATATTTGAGCTTTCTTTGGTAGAAACAAAATGAGACATTGATATGCTAAGAAGCTGCTAACTGACTCTGAATTGCCGCCTGCTGCTCTGATGTCACTTCTGAGCTAACATTATTGCTCAGACACCAGGCCTGCTCTGTGACTGCCACCTTGTCGCCAGAACGGGCCTCCCTGGCACATCACAGGCTGAGCTCTAAGTTCAGTTTCTTTACTACCGTGCAAAACAAGGTTTCACCATTTCTTTTCTAAGGCATCACACACATTGACCCTTCTTGGGTTTCTTTCTTTGCTCTCTCTCAGCACAACTTTAATTTTGGGGACTTGTGCAGCTTAATCTAAATTATATATGTATATATATATACATATATATATATGCTTTGCTATTTACTTTTGTTCTGTTTCTTGGTTGAGAAGGATGCTAAGTGGTACCTGACAGTATTCATGATTTTGGTTCCTTACCCCTTCCTACACTTTGAACCACATGACCATACAGTATGCTTCCAACTGGACTGGGGTGCAGCTTCTTGTGTGGCTAACGGGATTCCAGCAAAGGTGATCTACAGAGTGTGCAGAATGGGTTTATCTGCTTTTGTTCCTCTGCCATATCCCAGGCTGGCTTGCTGGAGGATGAGAGCCATGTGAACTACGATCAGTAGTTCTCCTAGTCCCGGCCAACAGATCAGCTTCCAGCCAGCCAACCCCAAGAATGTGGCCAAGTCAAGCCAAAATGAGAACATTACAACTGATCTGCAGACTGATGATGAATGAAATCCATGCATCTTTGTTTGCATGTGTGTGGGGGGGATGCACGTGTGTGTGTGTGTGTGTGTGTGTGTGTGTGTGTGTGTGTGTGTGTGTGCATTCACGTATGTGGCTTACCCTTCCCAGTGCTTGGGTGACAGTATGAGCCATGATATCTGTCTTCGGCATGGGTGGGAAGAATCTGAATTTGGGTTCTTGTGCTTGCCCAGCAAGCACTTGACCCACTGAGCCGTCTCCATGTGAAGGTGCTCAGCTGGCGGATGTTTGGTCCTCAGCATTGTTTGGATGGAATAGGAGTCGTGTGTCATCCCTGTCCTCTGACAGCAGAATGCTGGGAACACTGAGTCCACAGGTGATACTTCCCAATGTGGAAATGGGGATTAGAGAAAAGAGGGGGTCTTGAACGTGACATTCAAATGTTTCCACCTAGCAGGTAACAGCTTTGTATCAGTGAAATTCAGTAGGCTGAGCAGGTTCTAGAGTGACACTCCTGGGTCCAAGACCCAGAGACATTCATGTGCTCTGTGATCTTGAGCAACCTCCTTGTACCTCAGTTTCCTTACATGTAAACAGGGAGGATAATAAATAGCACCCACCTCATAAAGTTGTGACAAAGATTAATGGTTAAGTCTTTAAACTTTTTAAAAACTGACCAAGTTTGTGTGTATTTATGGGATCCAGCTTGATGTTTGAATGTTGAATGTTTGTATGTAAGAATGCAGAATGGCTAAACCAAGAGAATTAGCATACCTAGTACTTCACAGGCTTGTCTTTATTCTCCCTGGGGAGAACACTTAAAATCTACTTTCTTAGAGATTTTCAAGCATACAACACATCGTTATTAACTATAGTCGCCATGTTGTACAACAGACCTCTTGACCTTAGGCCTCCTAGCAAGATGAAATTTGTATCCTTTCTCCATCATCCCCCAGTTCCCCTCATTCTCAGCCCTTGAGAGCCACCAGCCTGGTCTCCACTCCCACAAATTCATTTTTTTTAGATTCTACAGTTGAGTGATATCATATAGTACTAGACTTTCTGTGCCTGGCTTAATTCACTTAGCACAATGTCCCACAGGGTCATTTATGTTATAATAAGCGACAGAATGTCCATTTTTATTTTTATTCCATTGTAGATATTAGCCACATTTTCTTTATCTGTTCATGTTTTGAAGGCATATCCAGGCTATTATGGACAGTGTTACGATCAATAAGAAAATTCAGGTGTCTCTGACATTCTGCTCTTCAATATATATTGAATATATATATAGAATATATATTGAATATATATATATATATTGAATATATATGGATTACTGGATCATGTATTTGTTCCATTTTTTGTTTTAAGGAATCTCTGTGCAGCTTTCATAATGGCTAAACTATTTACATTCATATCAACAGTGTTCTAACCTTTACCAACACTTGTTATCTTGAGTTTTTGAAAATAGCATTGCAATATGAAGCGATACCTCACTGTGGTTTTAACTTGCCTTCCCTTGGTGATTAGCGATGTTCAACAATTTGTCACATACTTGTTGGCCACTTGTTATAGTTTTTTTTTATTATTTTTGGTCATTTGTTTTTAATTTATTTATTTTGGTGTGTGTGGTATATGTACATGATGCACATGTGTGTACAGATGCATGTGCCCTGCGTGCACACATGCAGAAGTCAGAGGAAGACACCTGGTGCCCTCCTCTATGGCTCTTCTGCCTTATTTCCTTGAGACAGAGTCTCTCACTGAACCTGGAGCTCCCAGTCTTTTGGTTAAACTACATTACCAGTGAGCTTCAGGAATCCTCTACACCCACTCAGCACTGGGAATATAGGTGTACATGGCTATGCCTGGCTTTTTATGTGAATGCTGAGGATCAAACTCGGGCACTCATGCTTGTGAAGCAAGCGCTCTGACCCACTGAGCCATCTCCCCAGACCCCACTTGGTATAAGTTTCTAGTTTATATTTTTATTTTGTTTGCAGTACTGGGAACTGAACCCAGGGCCTTCTTCATGCTAAGCAAGCCCTCTGCCCCAGACCCCTATCCTCTGCTAGCATGTCTGTTGAGGCTTTCTGTCTATTGTTTCATTGGGGTATTTGTTTTCGTGCTGTTGAGATACTTGATCTCCTTGTATATTTCTGGTGTTAATCCCTTTTCATACTTGGGCTTACAAATATTTTCTTTCTGTGTTCTGTGCTTGTTTCCTTCATGGTACAAAAGTTCTTGACCTGATGCAATCCTACTTTTAGATTTATATGTGTACCCCATGTTATGGGAGCCAGAACCAAAAAAAGTACTTTCCTTGCCAATGTCATTTCATGTTGTGCCTTCTACAGTTTAGGTCGACATTTAAGCATTTAGTCCACTTTAAGTTAATCTTTTTATGTATTGTATGTGGTGTGCACGTGTGTGTGTGTGTGTGTGTGTGTGTGTGTGTGTGTGTTATATAAGTTGTACTTGCAGGCATGCAAAGACCAGAGGTGAGCATCAGGGCTCCTTCCTGTATAGCTCATCTATGTATTTCCTTGAGACAAAATCTCTGAACTTGGAGCTCTGGTTTTCATGAGCCTCCATGATTCTCTGGTTTCTTCTTCCCTCCCCACAGGACTGGGGTTACAGACATGCATGGCCATTCCCAGATGTGTATGCCAGTCTTAGAGAATTATGTTGGGGCAAATTAGGTCCTCTCAGGCTGTCATATTGACAACAGGTGCCCTCACCCACTGAGCCATCTCCTCAGCTCCTTTAAGTTGATTTGTGCACATGGTGTAAGATAAAGATCTAAGACATTCTTCTGCATGTAGATATCCAGTTTTGCTTCCCCTATTTTGTGTTCTGGGCATTTTAGCAGAAACCAATTGATCTCAATGCACTCAGAATACCTCATTGTGAACTCTGGGTTAGTATTGGTTAAATAAATAAATAAGTGTGATCACAGGTTGGTAAGAGCTGGGGACGTCTGGATTACATTTGTCTTTTGCTAGGAAGGCTCCATTTGCATCACAAACAGGCTGGTTCTCATTTCCAGGCATCAGACATTGACTTCTAAAGAACCAAATGCATACTCAACAGCGCTCAAAAGTCTGGATGAAAATGTGTTTTCCTTTTGAAAATACAGTCCATTGTACAAATGTCCCACACTCAGTCAATTCTTAATAAGTTGGGGGTAGTGCTAGATTCGAGTTTTCAGAAGGGTGGGAGAAATGATGCTATGTATTGTTTCAGAGAGATTTCCATCCCAAGTGACTGAAACACAGACTTTAGTGCATAGAAAGGAAATTCTCAATAACTTGGAAAAACTCAATCGAGAATGTTTCTGTCTCTGAAAACTCCAAAGCCAGGCTTTTCTGTTTCCCTTTTTAGTCTTCTTTTTTGACATGTGTATGCATGTGGTGTGCGTGTTCATATGTGTGTGGGGATACTTGTGCATGTGCACATGTTCCCATAGAGGTCAGAGGTCAATACTGAGTATCTTCCTCCATCATCTTTCACCTTATTTTTCAATACAAAGTCTCTCAGCTCACTGATTTGCCTAGATGAGCTAGTCAGCAAGCTCTCTAGCAAAGGATCCTCCCCAGCCTTGCATTACGGGCACTCACCACCATGCCTGGCTTATACATGGGTTCTGGGAACCCAAACTCAGGTCCTCAAACTTGTGTGACAAGCATTTTGCTCACCGAGCCATCGGCCTAGCCCTGCTGTATATGTTTTCATTTTGTAACAATTTCATGCACGTATATATTATACATATCCTATCTCATTCTAACATACCCCCATTACCCTCCTCCTTCTCCCACTCCAGCTGAAACCTACTGTTTCCCACCACTAGCCAGTGGGTATACCACTAAAGAGAATGTCTTTTCCTCCCCTAACACTGACTCACTTCCATTAGCTCCTCATGGAGAGGTGGGGCCTCAGAAGCCTCTCCTCCATCCATAGAAGAATTTTGACTGGACCTATCTTGTGCAGGTAACCATAGCTGCTGTGAGCCCATGACTGCAGTGGTATGTCATGTCCAGATGACAGAGTCCCACAGTGTTCCTCCTCATCCTCCAGTTCTTATATTCTTTCCAATCTTCCTCCCATAATGTTCCCTGGGCCTTGGAGGAGGTGATATGAATGTCTCGTTTAGCACTGAGCACGCAACACTTATTCTCCTTACTCTGACAAGTTTTGAGTCTTCCCAGTTGTCATCCCTAACTGTAAAAAGAAGTTTCTCTGACCTAAAGTGAGAGGGGCACTAAGCTATTGGCAAAAATCATATATCTATATCTATATCTATATCTATCTATCTATCTATCTATCTATCTATCTATCTATCTATCTATCTATATATATATATATATATATATATATATAGAGAGAGAGAGAGAGAGAGAGAGAGAGAAGAGAGGGGGGGGGGGAAGTTTGATGGACACAACATACCCATTTAGCCAAACAGTAGTAGCTTCCCTTCTAGGACCCATGACTCCCAGCCATAGGCTTTCTACTTGGTTTTCAGAACCAGCTATGAATTCTCTCTTGTGGAGTGAAACTCAAATCCAATCTGAGAGCAGTTGGTTAACCATAGTAATACACACCACTATTCACCAGTGGGCATATCTTGCTTGGCTGATTGGTTGTGTAACTTGCAGGGTCCACTTGTGGGCAAGACTGTTGATGACTTTTCTTTCCGGGTGGCCTGCATGGCACCTTCCAGCACTATGACAGCTAGCCATCAAGAAGGACACTTCCAGTTCAGCTCCAACTTGATTTCTCTGTGTTCCACAACCAAAGCATGTGGTATCTTCCCTGCTGTAGTATTATTCAAGTGACACATGGAGGTCTATGACCTTGGACTCTGCTCTTGTAGGGAAGACAAAAGTTGTGAGTACATGTGTGTTTCCACATGCATGTGTGTACAGAACACTATGCTCTCCTATTTCAGAGATTAGGTGAATTTGGCAAGAGCTTAACCTCTTTTATTTTTAAACAATATTTTATTTATTTATTTGAGAGAGAAAGAGAGTGTGTGTGAATATAGGTATGCTATGGCCTCCTGCCCCTGCAAAAGAACTCCAGATGCATGTACCACTTTGTGTATCTGCTTTATGTGGGTGGGTACTGGCGGATGGAACCCAGGCTCTTGGGCTTTCTAAGTGCCTTTAACCTCTCAGCCAGATCTCCAGCCCTTAACCTCATTTTCCTGCTGATTCTTCTAACTATATTTTCTCCTCCCTCCTTTCTCTTCTTCTCAACAAAACAGATGGGTCCCTAGTCAGAACTGCAGAAGTTAAAGCCTTGAATTCTTTAAAGTGGAAGAACAAAACCATTGCCATCCATTTAGATCATGAAAAGTAGAGTGGCCAATGTCTAGAACTTAATCAGGTCGTTAGAAGCAATAACATCAAAACCTCAATAAGAGCTGGATATTGGTCAGTTTACTGTTTACAAACATGCTGGAAACTGCCCGCAGGGAGTCCTCTTAAAGAGCAAGAAGGATCTGATGGCCCAGCTGTGATGTTAGCAACTGGGATTCTCATCTGTCATGGACCATGGAAAAGTCACAGTTGATGTGTAATGAGACCTTCTGTTCAATTCTTGATGAGTGTGTTAAAAATGACTCCAAAATATAGGGTTTTTAAAAGATCAACCTTTTTGCTGTGCTAGATTCTGTGGTCAGGAATTTGGATTGGGCGTGTCCCTGCTCCATGATGTCTGGAATCAGCAGGAGAGACTGAAAAGCTGGAAAAAGAGTCCAAATCTGGGGGCTAGGATTACCAGGGAAGATCCAAAGACTAGGATTATGAATTAGTTCTGGCTGTGCAATGGATCATCACACATTTCACAGTGAAGAACAGCAGCTCTGATCTCATGGTTTCTGTGGGTTCACCATTCTTGAGATTGCCATCATGTGTGAACATTTCACAGAGGGCTCAGCCAGGGAAAGGTCTGCAATAAGCTCATCAACATGTTTATTGGTGGGGACTGTCCCTTTTGGATTATTGAGAAGCCTATAGCAAAGGGGTCGTGATGGGCATAAGTGGAGGTCTGGCCTTCAAAAGGCAATCAACCATCCATATTCAGACTATGACCACAACAACACACATGTCACCCTCAGAGGTCAGACTCACCATCCACAAGACCAAGTACCACTTGAATCTGTGCACAGTGTCCATCCACAGAACTAGCACCATTCTGTGTAGCTAGAAAAGCCTGATGTGATGAAGAGGAAGAAGACTGACCCACTAAGAACTCCTAAGCCCCACACCCTCAGAAGCAATAAAAAGTCCATTAACTTTCTAAAACAAAAAGATCTAGGGACTGGAGAAATGGCTCAGTGGTTAAAGTTGCTTGCTTATAAAGCCTAATTGCCTGGGTTCAATTCCCTATAACCCATGTAAATCCAGATGCACAAAGTAGGACATGCATCTGGAGTTCATTTTGCGGTGGCAGGAGGCCCTGGCATGCTCATATTTTTTCTGTCTGTCTCTTAAATTAAAAAGTGAAAATAACTTTTAAAAGTATAGGTCTACAGCAAGCACAGAAGTGCTCATCTGTGTAATAGTGGTGCTAAACCTAGATGGGTAATCAACGACTTGCTAATTGGCTAAAAGATCTGCTCAGTGGCAAGGAACCCTTAACTGGAACTGGGATCCATGGCAAAATCCTATGGGGACCAAGAACCTGAGCTCCAAGGGGAAACTCCAACTAACCAGAGATCTAACAAGAGGCTACACCCACTAGAATCTCACTAAATCAACAATGCTTGTCTCATTTAACCTATAGTGATCTCACTTTCTGCTAGAGAATCTGTTTGTATTATTCAGAAGGCAATGAGAACTGTGGCCAACCCAATTCCACCAACAGAACATGGGATGATGGCTGACACCCAGGCAGGAGATGAGCCACTCCTAACTTGTCATCTAGGGCCCAAATAAAACCTTTGAGGAAGTGGTGAGATGAGCAAGAGAACTACCTCCACAGCAGTCAGATAACCTATGAAAGGGTAATGGAGACAGACACCGAGGATACCCAACACAGTCCAAAGCAGAAATTCAGAGACTCTTAAGATCTCAACAGTAAAGCAGACTTAAAACTCACTGACCAAGACTCAGAGAACTCTGCAGAAGAGGGGGCAGAAAGATTGTAAGAGCCATGGTGAGGAGAAAATCCAGAGGCATTGACTTCCTCAACAACAGCACACAAAGAAAAAATACAGGCTATGTCTTGTACAAATCATAACCCCCTATCCTATGGACTGGTCCAGCAATCCCACTGAAGAGGGAACAGGGAGGAGGGAAATGGGGGTACCATCACAAAACTTGCTCATATAATGTATCTAATTATTAACAATAGATAAATTTATAGTAAAAATTATCATTTAAAAAAAAGTATAGGTCTAGAAAAAGAGAGAGAGAGAAAGAAGCAAAAAAAAACCCCACAAAAAAACCATATAGGTGTAACTGCCAGATGTGAGGTCTACCCAACTCTGTCTTTTATTTCTCATGAAGCCAGTGAAATTGGTTCCTCCCTGGTCTTTTGAGACCTCAGAATCTACAGCTGATTTTCAGAGAAGAAGGCAGTGTGCATCAGTTATCTATTGCCACAGTACTGTGTAACAAGCTATCCCTAAGCCCAGTCACACACAGTGACAAGCATTGCTTTAGCTCACAAGTGCGTGACTGAGCATTTAATCCAGATCCTTCCATGTTTCTCTGAGCCCTCTCACTCTCCAAGGATGGCTGGCTGTCAGCTGGGGTAACATCTCCATTTCATCTTTCTCGCTTTCTTTTCCAGAAAACTACCTTGGCTATGTTCTCAAAGTGAAACTTTTTTTCCAAGATCAATTGCAAATTTAGTTGTACAGTGCATTGACAACCTCTTGCTAGCAATTTTCACTAACACCCCACGAGCCAAAGCAAGTCTGTCATAGTCAGCCACATGTCGCTAGGATGAGTCCCCAAACCAGGCACAGTTTATGGGAGGAAAGGACTTATTTGTAGCTATCGATGCAGGGGAAGTTCCAGAATGCAAAAGAGGCTGCTTCCCTTTCACAAGTCCAAGCAGAGAGAGAAACCCATCACCAACACCACACACACACAAAAAAAAGGAACAGGCAGGAGGGGCAAGGAGAAAATTTCTTCCCCTTTATATAGCCTTAGGGTGGGGTTCTTACAACCCTTCCCCAGACTTAATGGCTTCCTGAGTCTCTGGAATTTCCTTCCTACACTGCCCACACAGGAAAGGATGTTTACTTCCAGCTTCTTTGAGCTTCTTTACATTCTGCCCCCTACTGAGAGGCTGCCTTCCTGTAAACATCTTCAGAGACCTACCCAAGATAATTAAAAAGATCAAGTTGACAACAAAACCTAACTATCACAAAGTCACAGAGCTAATCTCACACACATGGGCTGAGGAATTAGATGCCACCCTTTCTTTATGTGGGAACTGCTGTGTCACATGACAGGCAGGGATAAATTCAAGGAAGTGTGCAGAATTAGGTGTCGTTTTCTCCTCCCCGGGAGCCGTGGGCCATCTGTGGAGGGAAAATGGAGAGAAGGGCGGGAACCGGGAGCCTGAGCGAGCTGTCAGCTGTCCGCTGTCTCAGGGCTGGGGTCCACAGAGCTAGGGGGAATGGCGCAGGGGGATCCGGCACAGAGGCGAGCAGATGCGTATTGTATATCCACGTGGGTCTTTATTCAATTGGGGGACCTACACTTTATAGGGCAAAGGGGGCCGGGGCATGGGGAATGGGGAAGGGACAAGGTGATTGGTTGATGGGGGTGGGGAGTTGACAGCCTGCACTGTGATAGGTGGGTGGGACAGGTGGGTGGGGACAACCTGAGAACACCTCATTTGGGGGTCATGAGTGGTGGGAAATGCGTGATGCTAGCCACGGTCAGGTCCATGGGGATGGGCACAAGGAAGTTTTGCTGATACCCAATGACAGTCCTGTTGAGATGGGGATGCTGGTTTCGGTGGCCAGCCCATGGGGGTGGGAGTTAGGGTAGGTGGAGCTGGGAAACGCTTACTGGATCATGGGGTTTCACCTCCTCATATACCGTTAACCCTTTATTGTCCGTGCTCTCAGTAGCAGAGCCAACAGTTAGTGCCCAACAATTAGGGCCTTTAATGAGTCAGTTTCCCACAGAGCAGAAGATAGTGTAACTTCCTTTGGTCCTTTAAGTTTGCTAAATATAGATGCATAGATTTTTGTTTTTCAATAAATTCTGGATAAATTTCAGAAAGGATTAATCATCATGCTACCTTATTAAAGCAGCTTTTAAAAATATTCCTTTTTTAGCTGCTGAGGAAAATATTATGGTGGTTCATCAAAAAACTAAAAATAGAATTATTTTTATGACCCAGCAACTCCATGTGTGGGTATGTACCCAAAATAACTGGAAACAAGCAGCTAAACAAATACCTATACACAATGTTCACAGCAGCGTTGCTTTGAAAAGCCAAAGGTGGAAACCCAAGTGCCCATTGTTGGACGAATGGGTAAACATGTGGTATAGCTATACAAAGAATATTATTTGGGATTGAAAATGAAGGAAAGGCTGGGGAAATGGCTCATTGGATAAAGTGCTTGCTGCATAAGCTTGAGTACCTTGGGTGAACCTCCAGAACCCCAGGACCTATGTAAAGTCAAATGCTATAACAGGCATCTATAAATCCCAGAGCGATTATGATGAGTTGGGAGGGGAATACAGGAGAATTCCCTGAAAGCACCTGTGCCACCTATCCTGCTGAACACAGTGGTGAATGGAAAGAACCTGCCTCAAACATGGAGGAAGGTAAGGGTATACCTGGAGGTGTTCTGTGACCTCCACATGTGCACCATGGCATGTGTAAACCTACACTCACACACAAGAACATGCACACATCAAAAATAAAAAGTTAATAATATTATAACACATATTACAACATTGAACAATCTAGAAGACATTATGCTGGTGAAATTATCCAGTCACAGAAGGGCAGACTCTGTGTGATTCTGCTTATGGGGTTGCATTGAAAATACTAATGGTCACCAGGGGCTGGAGGGGGTAATGAGCCTCAGTGTTTAATGGGTACAGAGTTTCCATTAGGGACAATGAAAAATTCTGGCGATGAATGGCTGCAAGGGTTACACAACAACATAAAATCACTTAATATCATTGCATTAATATTAAGCATATTTTACCAAAATTCAAAAATGAAAGGTCCTCCTCCAGATGCCATCACATAGCTAGTGAATTTTCAGTGTCTGACAATATATGAAAGGGCCATGCACTCCAGACTGGTGAGGGGCATCAAGTGTTTAGGGCTGGTGTGCTACAAGTGGGCAAGGTGCTTACTGTGTTTAGGGCCTGTGTGTTTGGTACACCAGAGTATTTGGGGCCTGTGCACTCTAGGTAGATGAGGGACATGGTGTGTTTGGGGCCTGTACAATCCAGACTGGTGAGGGGGTGGCATACTTGAGGCCTGTGTGATCCAGACAAGTGAGGTGTTTGGTGTGTTTGGGGCCTGTGCACTAAAAGCTAGTGAGGAGTGCAACATGTTTGGGTCTAGTGTGCCCACTACTGCTTCCTGATCCCAGTGGGTTGTTGGGTCTCAGCTTCCTCCTCTGATCCCTCCAAGCCACTAGCCACTTCCACTCACCAATGCTCCTATTCTAGCCAACTCCATAGACCTACATGTCAGCCTGGTCCATGGAGCCTGGTGCCACACATCCCCCTTCCCATCCCCACCCCTCCACATTCCACCTCCTGGTGACCCCTTGGGGCATTGCTCCATGATAACCCCAGACAGGGAGCACAGGAAATATGACAACTAGCCACCAGTGGGTAACAATGAGTCCCCTAAAGCCTACAGAGAATACTTCAAAAACTATTCCACACAGAAGAGTTTAGCAACTAACCTCTACACAAGGCCTACACAAGGATGAACATGATAACCAAATCTGGAGCAGGCATGAAAACATACAAAGCACCAAACACCATAAAACCTTCAGCATGACAGGGGTTAAATCAAACCTCACAGTTATAACTTTGAATTTTAATGGGACTTAACTCACCTATCAAAATACACAAATTAACAGGGTTGTTCAGAAAAAATGGATCCTTCCATTTGCTGCTTTTACAAAACCCACCTAACCATTAAAGATAGATGCCTCCTCGGGGTGAAAGGATGAAAAATGATTTTCCAAGCAAATGGAAAAGAGTGGCTCTGGCTATGTTAATATTTGACAAAATAGATTTCAATTTAAACATAATTTTAAAAGACAGAGAAGGCCTCCTTTGACTCATCAAGGGAACTATCTAACAAGAGGGTATCATGATCATAAATATATATGCACCAAACACAGATGCACCACATTTTATAAAAAAAAAAAAACCTACTTGACAACAAATAAGAAATAAACCCCAATACCATCATTATATTAGGGGACTACAATACCCCACTATTTTCCATATACAGGTCAAGCTTAAAACCAATAGGGAAATAATAGATTTTAACAAGACCATGGCTCATTTAGACCTAACAAACATCTAAATATTCCACCCCAATTCTACAGAATGCACATTCTTCTCAGTAGCCCACAGAATCTTCTTCAAAATAGAACATATATGAGGGCATAAAACATGCCTCCATAAATTCAGGAAAATTGACATAACTTCCTGCATCATATTGGACCACAATGCGTTAAGCCTAGAAATTAATAATAACAACAGAATTACACCAGCTTCTGTAGGCTGAACAACATGTTATTAAACAATGAATGGGTGGTGGAAAAAATAAAAAGGCAATTGCAAAATTTCTTGAACTGAATGATAACGAAAACATAACATGCCAAAACTTGTGGGACATGATGAAGGCAGTCCTAAGGGGAAAAGTTATAGCACTAAATACCTTCATAACAGACAGAGATATCTCAAATTAATAACCTAACCATCCACCTAAATGCACTGGAAAAACAAGAGCAATCCAACACTAAGAGTTCCAGACAGAAAGAAATAATTAAGATCAGAGCTAAAATTAATGAATTGGAAACCAAGAAAACAAGTAAGAAAATTGACAAAATAAAGAGCTGGTTCTTTGAAAAAAATAAACAAGGGCAATAAACCCCAGGCCATTTTGATCAAATGAAATAAAGAGAAGTATCAAATTAACAAAATTAGAAATGAAAAGGGAATGGTCACAATAGACATCAATGAAATTGGAAGAATCATCAGGACATATTTCCAAAACCTCTACTCCACAAAATTGTAAGAAATGATGAATTCCTAGACACATACCACCTACCAAAACTAAATCCAGAGCATATAAATCTCCTAAACAAAACTATTACATCCACTGAGATTGAAAATGTAATCTAAAACCTCCCCAAAAGGAAAAGTCCAGGACCCGATGGATTCTCAGCCAAATTCTACTAAACCTTCATCACAGAACTGAAACCACTTTTCCTCAGTCTTTTCACAGAATAAGGGAACAAAGAATGCTCCCCAACTTCTTTTATGAAGCTAGCATCAACACCAAAAGTAGACAGATATAAAAACATAAAACTATAGACTAATATCCCTGGTGTACTTAGATGCAAAAGTCCTGAACAAAATTCTCACGAACTGAATTCACAATACATCAAAAGCATTATTTGACCTCAATCAAGAAGGCTTCATTCTAGGATTCAGGAATGGTTCAGCATACAGAACCACATTAAACAACTTAAACATAAGAACGCCATGATCATTTCAATAGATGCAGCATGGAGGGGTCCTTTGGTTAGAAGGGCCCCGAAGAGGGTGGGATAAAGCCTAACCCTGAAACACTTGGCTCTGGTTTGTAACTACCAGTATCAGAAATTGTTTATAACCCACATTGACCTGTTGACAGAGAGACATAAGAGGTCCCCAAAACAAGACAGACTTCTGTCAAAGCACTTGATTACTCTCCCTGAGGTAAAAGGTAAGACACTATTGCTGAAGACACCACATTGCTGCCAACACAGAACATTGGGAGATATGGCTGAATCTGAAAGGAAGCCAGTTTTCAGATGGTTAGCCTGTATAATGCTGAATAGCTATGAAAAAAATGGCCAATGACTCTGTGAGCAAGCAGGGGACACTGCTATATGATAGCAACTCATCTGACCAAATGTACATACACACTTGTGCAATAGTAGAAAACAGCCTAGGTGGGTAACCAATACTCTCTGATTGGCTAAAAGATCCACTCAGTGGAAATTAACCCATAGCTGGAACTGGAAACCAAAAAAAAAAAAAAAATCAGAGACCAAGACCTTGGACTCCAATCCAAAGCTCTCACTAGGGTTTGCCAAAAGTGAAGCTATCCATTAAAATCTCTCTAAATTAATAATGCTTATCAACCATTTAACCTATCCTGATCTCACCCTGTTGGAGGATCTGTCTTTTCTTTTTCAGAAAGCAGTAAGAACTGAAGACAACCAAGATCTATCAACAAGACAAGAATAGATAGCTGACTCCCTGGCAGGAGATGAACCACCCCTCGAACACCAGCCAGGACCCAGGTGAAACCACAGAGGAATTGGCAAGATGAGCAAGAGTGCTGCTTCCAAGGCAAGCCTGACATCCTGCACCGGGTGATGGAGACAGACACTGAGGATACTCACAACACATCAAAGCATAAATCCAGAAGCTGCTGAGAGTTCAATATTAAAGTAGTGTTGCAGTCAGCTTTCTAGTTGCTGCCCAGAAAGAACCCAAACAAAAGCGGCTTGTGGAGGAATGGTTTTATTTGGCTTACGGACTCAAGGGGAGACTCCATCCTGGCAGAGAAAATGATGGCATGAGCACAGGGGTGGACATCACCTCCACCACAGCACTGCAAACAATGGCAGGAAGGTGTGCCAAACACTTGCAAGGGGAAGCTGACTTATAACCCCCAAAAGCCCACCCCCCAAAACACAGCTCCATCGAGGTTGTAAAATCCAAACTGCCATCAGCCGAGGATTGATTACCCAGAACACATTCTTTTGTTTGTGGGGAACACCTGGATCAAACCATGACAGTTAGACTTAATACACACCCACTCAGACTCAAGGGATTTTATGGAAGAGGGGACAGAATGAATGCAAGAGCCACAGTATGGGAGGGAATAGCTAGAGGAATTGCCTTCCCCTCACAGTGACTGACTGCTGCTCTCATAACTCATAACCCACAGCTTCATGGTGAATACCCACAATCCCACTAAGGAGCGACCTCAGTGGTATGGGGGTAGGAAGGAGGGAAATGATGGTACCATCACATGATGTATCCATACAAAATTTCTCCTTAATAAAGAAAATATATGGAAGGAGTTGAATTGGCCATTTGGAACTCATGAACTTGGCTCTTCTCCTCTAGGACTTTAGTTTATAGGGAAGCCAATTGCTAATATGGTGGGATAGTAAAGCCAGGGGAGTTAAAAAATGACCACAATAAAAGGAAAAATGGTTAACCACACTAAGAGATGTAGGGCTGTGGCTGCCACACAACTTGAGGGGGAACCTGATAAACATACAGGTACCCAGGACCCAGCTGGCTCAAACTCTTGGGAATAGGTAGATCTGGGTAGTTTAAGCATTACACAAGCTCCCAGGAGATTGAGATGCCCAGCCAGGAATTCCTCTAAGCTACCCCCATGAAAGATTTTTTTAAAGGAAGAAAACTTATTAATAACATGGAAAGTTGCAAAAATTGCAAAAAAATTCACTTGGTAGAAATAAGCAATAGAAAATAATCCCAATGAAGACTATTCCTGCACACAGTAAATATCATTATTGACTAATATCTGATGGAAGGTCCCACATCTGTGTGATAAAATTTATATCACAAAATTTGCCTAGGAAAATTGGACCTGCTAAGAATAATGGCCACAAATAAAAACTCAATGTTGTTAGAAGAAAAATTATTGGAATAATCAGCAAATTTTGATGCAAGGAAGGCACTGATCAATGAATCAATTGTTGTTGTCAGACATGGAAGGAAAAGAGTTCATTGTGATGAATAATTTCAAGGTAGGCTTCTAGCTTTTTTGAACAACTCAGATATTTTCCTTTTCTTAACTTTATTTTTGAAATAATTTCAAGGTTATAGAGTTATTGCAAGAATAGTATAAAGAAAGAACTGAGGATTTAGCTCAGCGGTAGAATGTGGGCCTGGTATACTCAGTTCTATGGGTTCAATTTCTGGGACCACAAATACTATTAGTTCAAGCAACTCTTGCATATGCTTTATTCAAATTCACTGTTAGTTAATATGAAGTTACTTATCATTGTTTTATTATTGTATTAGTCAGGGTTCTCTAGAGGAAATAGATTTGACAGAATAGACTGTAGTAAAAGGGAATTTATTGGGGTAGCTTACGACAGTCCAACAATAGCAGTCTGCAGGCCCACAGGTGAAGAAACCAGTAGCTGTTCAGTCCACCTGGCTGGAGGCCTCAGCAGTCCCAATCCAGCCCAGAAGGCCTGATGCCTCCCTTGCAGAGAGCAGTCCATGATGTGAGCACAAGTCACAAACAAGCACCAGCAGCCAATAAGCAGGGAGACCAGGAGAGAATTTCTTCCCCTTTATATAGTCTTAGGGTGGGGTCTTGCAACCCTTCCCCAGACTTAATGGCTTCCTGAGTCTCTGGAATTTCCTTCCTGCACTTCCCACACAGGAAAGGATGTTTACTTTTAGCTTTTTTGAGCTTCCTTACATCCTTCCCCCTACTGAGAGGCTGTCTTCCTGTAAACATCCCCAGAGATCCACCCAAGATAATTCAAAAGATCAAGTTGACAACAAAACCTAACCATCACAATTATTTATCATATATAAAGATGCATATGTAGGTATATATACACAGATACACACATATATAAACACGTATGTGATACTATATAAGAATATATATGAGTATATATGTACTCTTTTTTTCTTTAATATTTTGAGAGTTAAATATGCCCTTCCAGCAGTGGTAGATACTTTCTCAGGGTAAGAGTATCCTTTTATATAACCTTGAAGCTATGATTAATTCAACGATTTAACACAAATAAATACAATTATCCAATAGATAATTATCCATATTGAAATTTCAACCACTTGCCACTAAAATGTCTTTAGATCTTTTGTTCCTCATAATGTGGTCCAGGTTCCAAAACAAACAAAAAGTCTTCCAGGATCCCTTTTCCTGGATCTAGGATCACTCTACGTTCCAGGATCATTGAATTGTCCCATGTGTTTATTTGGTCAGTGTTAGTGTGAAATAGCAGCCCAGTCTCTGGACACACAGTGTTTGACACTCTTGGAGAGATAGGACATTGATTTGTGTATGCCCCTCCTTCTGAGTTTGCCTGATGTATCCTTACGAATAGATTCCAGTGTTGTACTTGAGGCAGGAATTCTACACAGGCATGTGGGTTCTTTCCAGTGCATGCCATCAGGAAGTGCATGTTGTCAGTTTGTCCTGTTGATGGGGAATTTTACCATATTTCCTGCCTATGCCCTTAGTCTCCTCATCTGTAAACTGGGTCATACTCAAATAGTTTCATGAGTGAGGCATCCTTTCAGACATGCTCTGCCTAGTAGAAGTGCACGTGAAAGCCTCTGAGATGATTATCATTATTAATGGCTAGCTTACTACAAGCATTCATTATTGTTTCTAAACTTTCAGAAAATCATGCATGTGTATATTATCCCAGTCTAAAAGACAAGGAAACTGGGGCTCAGAGTAGTGATGTAATAATCTTACAGCTGGAAAGGGGCTTAGCTGAGACGGCAGCCTCGTTGGGCCAGAGTCCAGAGCTCCAGCCCTAGACCACAACACACCCTCAGTTGTTTCCATCCACAGGTGTCTCGGAGGAGAAGGAACAGACTGGAGCATCCTTGGAGGTCTCCAGATGGCTCCAGAGAAAATGCAATGGACCAGCTCCTGCCTCCTTCACTGCTTTTCCTTCTTCCTCCTGGCCTGAGCCCATCTCTACTCTGAGACTTGACAAAACTAAAGTCAGGGTTACTGCTGAAGTGTGGGCACAGCCTGTTGGACTTGGAACAGCTGTCTTCAAAGCTGACTTTGTTCCCTTCTTGGCTGGATAATTCTGTTTCTATGAGGTGACTATCCCACCTTACCTCGGATGTGCATTTCCTTATATATGTCAAAGAAAAACAGTCTGGGAACAGTAATAATGGCTACCATGAGTTGAGTGTATAACGTAAGGTAAGCTTTTCAATAACCTATGGATTAAGCGTTTGTATTTGCCCATTGTGGGGATGGGAAAATGAGGTTTCTACAATGGTGAGCATAACAGTCTGGTGAATGCAGAGGAGGGATTTTCTCACATGTCCCACTGTAGGGACCAGAGATCTTCCTCAGGATGCTCAGTTTCCTGTGGCCAGACTCCATGGCATAGGGACATGAAATATACAGCATGTTGTGAACAAGTGGCATGTTCTTTTTGCTGTTGAATCCAGGAATAGGCTGCTCAGGTTGGCTTCAATTCTGACTTCTGGTTAGGGCTATCACCTTGACCTCTCTCTTCCTGTCTGCAGGTTTCCTGTCCCTGGTCCTCAGTCTCTGTCTGATCCTCCTGCTTCTGTGAAGACTTGATTGCAAGGAACCCTTCCTAGGTAACAAGCTTTTGCGGGTTGATCCCTGCCCTCCCTTTAACCAACACCTTCCCTGTGGAGATGGGATGGAAATAAGGAAATGAATTTTTAGTAGGAGTTCCACAGTGGCCGCAGGGGTTCTCAGGAAAGCACCAGACAGGAGTCAGCCCTGGACAGCAGTGCTCTTGTGGCTGAAGGCTTGTTTGAGCTTCAGCTTCCCCATCCTTAAAAGGGGGTTGACTACTTCTACTCACCTTAGAGAAGTCATCCATTCAATAAGAAAATATTGCCAACCCGTCTGAAAAAAAAAATAGCCAGGGTCTATTTGCTCCTGGTGGCACCTGAGCCAGACCTGGCCAATCAGAGTCTCTCTCTTAAGAACTTGGAGTGGTGCCCAGAGACACCAGTCAGCACCTGTTGACATAAGCAGGATTATGAGCAACCATTTTGACTGTGAGCCCAGAGAGGCAGAGACTTGGAGAAAGACATGAATGAGGGCTCAGAGTGTGAGGCCTGTGGCCCAGTGTGATGGGAGAGCTAGTGGCTTTGTAGCATAGGAAATAGAAACTGGCTAGAAAGTTTAGGGGTGACAGGACCCCAAAATGAATAGTTTTCTCCTTGACTAAAGGTGGAATTGTCCTTGGGCCTGTAGGAGAAAATCTAGTTCATTATGCTTTACTACAGGCAAATACTTCAAAATGATCTGGCCTTTCCTTATTTTTGCCCTTGGGGAGTCCTATTCCCTACTGAGAAGGCCCTAGCTAGAGAATTAAGATTCTGAGAAGATTGCCCTACTTCAGAGATCTTGACTCCAGATACCTGATGCCAGGGCTAGACTGGCAAAACCAGCTGCCCATCCATGAGGTTCATAAAAACACCCTGACCTGACTCGAGGTGGGCTTCTCAAACCCCCTCTTTCCTTTCTGAGCAGGAGCTTTGACTTGCTTCTTTCTCTTAACATTCTGGGCTTAAGCGCCTCTTCTCTTCAAGAGCTCCCTCCTAGGGCTCGAAGCTATCATAAAATCTCTCCGAACCTTATCCTCTGGTTTGTGGATTTCATTCATTGAATTTGTAAGACAAGAATCCATAACACCCCAAATTATCAGCTCATTGGCAAGGAACCCCAAGATTTCTGTATCAGCTTCCCTTCATTGCCTTCCTTTGGATACCATAATCCACTCCCAAACAATTAAATAACACCTTACATTTTAACTTTTAAACTTATTTCAGCATGATTTTATTTCTATTGATTACATTAAAAAAAAAGACTAACAAGAGACTGGTAGATTCTAGAATCCTACTTTTCAGAGACAGAACCCAAGGCAGTGATTAAGCCAGGAGGTCAGAAACATTCTGTCAGTGAGAATCTGAGGCGGGAATTCCATGGGTGACAGGTGTGGAACGATGTCTCCATACTAGGCCCTTCTTTTTAGCAATATTACAAATCACTGACACCTCAGGGCACCCCTGTGAGGTATATGATCACATGAACATCATTTTGAAGATGAAGATGTGGGGGTGAAAACTGTCTCCTGAGACCATGAAGGCGAGGCCAGAGCCAGGGATGAAAGGATTGACTCCATGGGCTGGACTCTCACAAATCATGATGCTGTGTGGGTGTTTTGGATGCAGAGGGTTGGACATCGAAGGACCAGATATTTCTAGAATTTGAAAAGCACAGACACATCAAGTTGAACCATAGATCCCCAGAAGAGAGGGGAGACTTAGGAGGCCCCCACTGAACTATGTGTCCACCAATGTCCACTTTGGTCAGCCAATGGGTAGTTTGCCAATGCTGTACCCTGGAGCCTGCTCCCTCAATAGACAGTCTTCTCTTGCCCATGGAGCTCACAAAGAGCACTGCCTGCCTGCTCTGCCCCATCCACAGCTCTTATGTGTTTTAGTTTCCTTCTCTCTGAATCTTCTGTGTGAATTGATTTGGGTCTCAACATATTTATTGGTTCAGTGCCACTGTTCTCTGCCAATTAGGATCTCTGTTGGGCCTCAAACATCTCACATGGTACCTAGCCGATTGCTAGGTTGTCAGAGCACTGAAAGCTTTGCACCAATCCTGCTGACTGTGGATCCACCCTTAGCTAGCACCCTGACGAAGGGTAAATCACAGCAGGTGATGGCTTGGGAAGAGTGCAGATTCCGTTATCAACTGAATTCTTCTTCCACCGAGCTCAGCCTTCATTCTTTTAGCATACATATTCTCCATGGCCCAGCTGGGACAGAGTGAAGCAGGGACCCTCCTTCAATGGAGCTGGGATCCCTGGGGAGAAGATATTCCTCCACAGTGGTGCTCATTCCTTTGGGGCTCTCTGTCCAATGTGCTGACAGAAGGCCCAGGTTCCCTGGCCCATGGGTGGTGGGAAAACAGAAGGGACTTGCAATGATTCTGAAAACAGAAGGCTGATAAAATACTATGAGAGTTTCCAAGCTAGAGATGATTCCAAATTGGGGCCACTTTTGAGAAACTTGTGACAGCTCAAGACTTTCTCCCAGGAAGTGCACATGTAGGTAGATATACACTGCTTAACAGATAGCTCTGGATCCTTAAACCCATCCACGGATCTCACCTAAGAACCTGTGCTCCAGTGGGACCTCTGTCTGATTAAGGTCCTGGGGGAAGGATGCTTCAACCCACCTGCCACCTAAAGTGTAATTTTTCCTAAAATCTTTGCAGGTCCCTAGGATGGGTGACACCCTTAGTTTTTCCCCTGCACCTGTGCACTTTGCTTTCTTAGTGTACTGTGACACTAAGTTGTTTTAAGGTAGTTTTAGGCTGGCAGTCGTAGCAGCATCTGAAAACTCACTAGAACTGTAAATTCTTGATCCTGAATGGAATGAACTAGAAACTATAGGTGGAGGTTCACCCACCTGTGTTTAAACAGATCCTCCTGGCCAAAGGAGGATAGTGCATGTGTGAGAAAGGTCCTGCGAGATACAACATGCATAACAGTAAGTGCTCAAGGAATCCAGATATTGCATCCAGGTTTCCCAATTCCCAGACAGGACTTGTCCTTGGTACCCTATAGCTCTGGACCATGGTGACAGCTGGTTTGGGTGCAGTTCCTTTCCACTCCAGGGCCTCTGCCTCTGCTCAGGCATATGAAGAGGTCTGGCCAGCAGGCTGGTGTCCAGAAACTATCTCAACAGAGTTGGGGCCACAGAAACATGGAATCTAGGTCCTCTCTCCAGGCACCAAGATCCCAGTCACCAGAGATGGAGGGGAGGCAGGAAGGCATGCAGGCAGGGAGCTACCTGGCAGTGGGGAGCCCAGCCAAGAGCCAACTTTGCCAGGATCTTCAAGCTGCCAGTTAGCTTCATGCCTAATCCTCAATGGCCTGGG
Organism: Zapus hudsonius; assembly: GCA_004024765.1. Classification (NCBI taxonomy): domain Eukaryota; kingdom Metazoa; phylum Chordata; class Mammalia; order Rodentia; family Dipodidae; genus Zapus; species Zapus hudsonius. Next base: position 28,305 of record PVHP010006100.1, read on the forward strand.
CAGATGCTTCCAAACCTCTGCCAGGAACATACTTGCCAGGCTGGTGGCAAGACAAGTGGCCATTTTTTTTTTACATAAATTTCCAACTTTAGGGGTTTGTAAGAAGTGTTTAGGAGATTGGTCTTCATGTGTGTGTGTGTGTGTGAACTGTGTTTCTTAATCCTATCCCTCCCATGTAGGGCCCAATCCCTACAGATTCGGGTGTACTTCAGGGAGAGTGGGCTATTTAAAAATAATAATTGAGAGGGGAGGTCCTGAGGAAAATTCTATAACCTTTCCTGTTTCACAAACCCAGCTCTTTAAACATTAAAAAAACAAAAAAAAACCTGTCTTTGCATTTGATAGTTTTTTTTTAAGGTGGAAGCAGAGAAGACACCTGTTTACTCTTATTTTCCAATGCTTTTGTTTTTAGAGAGTATCATGGCCTTCTCTTGGGGAGGGGGAAGAAACGTCTTGTTTACCTCTGATCTGGGAGATGACAGCTCAACTTTTTATTCTAAGACTCCGTCAGCTGGGGTAGATGGAGGAAGGATCCCAAGACTTCTTTGGTTTCCACATTAAGATAGGCCTTTCTGTTTTAATTTTTAAAAATCTAATTTTGGAGAAAGGAGAGAGGGCCAAAACAAAACAAGATCCCTTTTAAATCTTCTCAAGTCATAAGGAGGCAGTTCCTCAAATTAAAAAGTTTGATTTTTGTATTTTAGGATTTAGGAAAGAAACATCCTTCCCCTTTTAGTTGACATAGAAGCAGATGTCAAATTTTTCTTTTCTAGAGGCGGGGCTAACCCTTGCTAACCTTCAACCTCTCTTCTTACTATAGGGCCAATTTTTAAGGTTTTAAAGAACAAACGGTTTTTTGTTTTAATTGGCAAGGGTAGGTAAAAGAGTTGCTTCACTGACATTACACATAAAATAATTTAGAATCAATCTTGTTGAGGGAGGTCTCCTTCATCCTTGCTTGACCTGAGGCCATTTCTCCCAGCTTACCGGGTAAGGGCAGCCTGGGGAAGAGGAATATTCCCAGGAAGCCTTCCACTTCCACTCTCCAAAACTTTTATTTTAAAAATCCGTCTGATATTTTTTTTGGGGGGTGGGTGGGTGTACGAGTGGTGGGGGAGGGGCGAGGAGTTCCCATTAACCCCTTCTGCTCCAGCCTGAGCGGCTCCCCCAAAACTTTTCGGATCCCCACGAGCCCCGGCGACCTGCGAGGCCCGGGGCGAGGGAAAGTTTGGGGGGCGGGCGCGTGGGCGCGGGGGGCCGGCGGCTTTGTGTGCAGGCGGGCGGGCGCGGAGGCCGAGGCCGAGGCCCGGGGCTGGCGGCGGCGGGGGCGAGGCGAGGCGGGAGGCGGCGGCGGCGCGCGGCGGGGCGCGGCGGGGGCGGGCGGACGGGCGGGCGGGCGGCGCGGGCCGGGCGGGGGCCCTCGAGGCGGCGGTCCCCCCGGCGCCCCCGGCCCCCGCCCCCCGGCCCGAGCGGGGCGGGCGGAGGAGGGAGCGGCGGCGGCGGCGGCGGCGGCGGCGGCATTGTGCGCGCGGCACAGCCGGCCGGGCCCGGGAGGAGCAGGACGCGCCGGGCCGCCTCCTCCCGCGCGCGCGGACCCATGAGCCAGCCGGGCGGCGCGGCGGCTCCGCAGGTACCGTGGGGACCCCGGGGGGCGGCGGGGCCGGGGGGCGGCGGGACCCCGGGGACCCCGCGGGGTGCGGGCCGCGCTCTCCGCGGGAGCCTCGGGGTCCTCGGCGGGGAGGGCGGGCGCGGCGTCTCGGGGACCCCCGCTCGGCGCCCCCCGGGCAGCGCGGGGCTCGGACCGGAGCCCAGAAAACAAAGCGGCGAGAGAACGCAGCAGCCATTGCAGTTTGGACAATTCACATATTGCAGAAATCATTGCCCCCCCTTCCTGGCAGCTCGCTCCCCGCCGCCCTCCCGCACCCCGAAACCCGCGGCTCCCCCGGCCGCCCTCGCGCGGGGTCTCGGGGGACCCTCGGGGGCTCTCCGCCAAGCCCCCCGGCTCTGCAACAAGCTTTTTTTTTTTTTTTTAGGCCATATTTCCCCTTCTCAATTTTTTTTTCTAATTTTTTCTTCAAACGGTAGTTTTTTCCCATTAAAACGACGCCACCTAGAGGATACTATTTCGTAAATAGAAAAAAAAATTAAAATTGAAAAGAAATATTTTTTATTTCTTATTTTTCCAAAAGTTTTCTCTACCATGCAATGGAGAGGGGAAAGATTCTTTTTTTTTCTTTTTTTTTTGAACTGAAAAATTTTACTTTGATCTTTGCAAAAGCATGGAGACAATTTTTATTTCTGACGCCAAATAAATCCAGATGATATGTAAATGAAAATTAAACTAGAATTTGAATGAATTGGATTCTTGAAGGGGGGAAAGCAAAAATACCTCCTGAAACCAAAGGTAGTTTGACTATCCCACTCATTTTACTTTGAGGAAAAAAAAAACTAATTGGAAAGTGGAAGGGAAGGAAATAGTTGAGATTCGGGGAAACTGGGAGAATTGGCTTTATGAAGCAATTAGAAATTCGACTTCATTGTAATTTGGGACTTGTTTTGCTCAGCAGGCAAAAATCATTAATTTTACCATTTGGCAATATTAAAGTTTTTTCCATTTCCAAGAAAAGAAGGATTTAAAAATAATAGAGACCTTAAAATATTGGCTTTGGACACACCCAAAAATTGTAGTTTTTTTTTAAAATTTTGTATTTATATTTTACTGCAGTTAAATCCTAAGCTTCTAAAAGAAAAGCAAGCTAGAAAAGTTAAAGTGAAATCTGGTGGGTTTTTTTTTCTGCTTTTTTTTTTTTGATTAGGTTCTGTGTGTTTTTTTGTTTTGATGGAATAATTATGACTGCTTTCTGATTTTGTTTTCTGAAAGGTCTAAGCATTTCTTTTTTGTTATTGTTGTTTTATCTAGAAAACGTCAAAAACCTTTTTTGAGCAATATACAGTGGGGAAAAATGTAAATTCATATATTATACAAACTGAGTGGCCAACAGATTTGTAGGAGAGGCCGCCATTAAAATAAGATATGCATAATTAACATTATTATGAAAAAAACTAACAGTGGATTCAGAGAAGCCCCTTTTTTATGACGAGCAACTAAATCCATTGATGAGAGGAATTAAGAAATCCTGTTCAGGCAGAAAATTTTGTCTTTTCTGTCTTGTTCATTTCCAATTAAAAAATTTTTATTATCATTGTTATTTCTTTTTTAAATCTAGGTTGGTCTCAGGCCTCTTTGATTGTGATGTGGGTTAACAATTTATTAATATATGATATTTTATCAAAAATTTTTGATTACCTTTAAGGGAGAACTTCATTAGTCTTGATCATTGGGGGGTTATAAAAAAGATAAAAAAATTCAGCATAAATTGCACTAACCTAGCAAGGGGGGAAAAATAGATGAGAACATGGTAGAGAGATGAAAATCCTGATTCTGACCCATCTTCTCTATAAAACACTTTGCTGAAGAAATGGGCTAAAAACACCAACTCAGCTGATTCTAGGTGCAAAATTTATGATTTTCTTTAAAGGAAAAACTAACCAAATTGCACACAAAAGCCAAACCCAAAGATATCTTTGGAATATGAAAGCATTTGTACAGAGTTTGGCCTTAAAATGAATTAAATGAAGGTGAAACAAAAAAAAAGAAAAAAAAATTTCTTTCAGATGAAAAATATTGACTGAATTGAAATTCACCAAGACAAAAAATAAAATTAACCAAAGGCAAAGGGTAATTTGTGATAAATTAATGTCTGATTGAACGTACTAGGTATTTTGAGCAAAAAAAAAAAAATTTAAAAAAGTTCTAATTTTTCAGTCTAGTAGGAAGTATGTTGGTGGCCCCTTAGTTGGGGAGCACCTTGTGGGACTTGGGGTGGAAGGTCAGCGAGTCACCAAGGGCGAGGATAGATGGCTCTAGAACCCTGTGGGCACCTAGCAGCTGGTCTTGAAAGATCTGGTGGCCTTAGTTCCATAGCTTCCTAAGAATGTTTTATGGAAATTGGGTTTCTGAGGGGACACTCATTCCTCCTCCTCGCCATTGCATTTGGGATTTTTTTTTTTAATTTTATTTTTTTAGTAACAAAAATCCTTCAGGGCTGACTGGTCACATTCTGACATTTGGAATGAGTTTTTTTTTTTCTTAAGTAGCATAATTAAAATTTTTTTTGTTGAATTATTTAGGGCAATGCCGGGATGATCAAGGAATTTCTAATTTCCAGGGGTTTCTAGAGGCCTCATGAGATGGTAGGCCCATGTTTAGCAGGGATGATGGAGGAGGAGGATTGAAGTTGAACCGTAGTGGCATCTGAGGAAAGGTCAGGGTTGTAGATAACAGGTTATTTCTGGTGCAAGAAATAAACATACTGCAGCATGTCTTTTTGTGGGGCCTGCAATCTCCCCACATACAACTGAGATTCCTACATTGTATTCTGCTAAAATTTTGTTTTCTTATGGTTATGTTTATAGGCAAAAATTGAAAATTATTTGTTTTTGTACACCTGCTTTTTCCCTCTTAACAAAATTGGTTATTCTGATAGTGCAGAAGTGCCTGATGGTCCTGTGGGGGCGGGGCTAGCTTCCTTTTGTTTCTATTGGTGTCTCTGGTGTGAGATCTGACCTGGGCCACCCCCTCCCCCACCCCCTCTGTCTCCTCTTTCAGATGAAATGTGACCAGAGATGTATTTAGGAGCTATTTTTATTAGCTCATGTCTATTCATCATACTCTAATATTGGCCAAAAGATCTGGCAGATTGGACTCGAGGGGTGGTAATTTGATGATGGCCTGAATTATTTTGGTGAAAGATCATTTATACTCAGTTTCACAGTGGAGACTTATTACTTAATGTTTTGTGTTTCTGCCCAAAGATTTCTTCCTTTCTCTCTCTCTCTCTCTTTTTTTTTCCAATAAGGTTTGAAATTTCAAGGACTTGTTTCATAGCTTGACTTTGGACAAGGCTAGAAAGAAAGCTTTGCTTATACTTTGAGCCCTGGGCAGAGAGGTGAAGTTGAACAGAGGTTCTTCTTTTCGCTAGAACAACAAAAAATGGCTGGTCGGCTATTCTGGAAGATAAAACAACCCATGGCTTGATTCATTTGGGAAATAGTTGTAACTCTTCAAGGGTCAGATACTCCCCCCCATCTTTGACTCTGCTTTTGACACCCTGCTTCCACTGACCTCAGAGTCCTTGGTGGATGACAAGAACTTCCTTGCCCCTTTGACTGGGTGGACACAGTGGGCTCCATGATTCTCAATGTTGTCCATGTTCTTGGAGTGTTTTGTGACAGTGGCCCCTCTTCTCTCTGGTGATGCAGAGTGGTTTTGTTAGCACTAAGGTTTAGCTCTTCCAAGGTCTTCTTGTGTGACCTTGGTCACACCATTTTCCCCTGGAAAGCCTCAAGAAACAGTCACGTCTGTGAAATGAGCACTTTGGATGAGACTAAAGATAGAAATGCATTGGTTTCATCTCTAACTAGAACCTCAAAGTGGGGGAAAGCTTCTGAGACAGGTGGAATGGTCAAGAAGCAATGAGAATCAGAGTGGGGAGCATACTTCTTCCTGGTGGCTTGTGAAGTCAACTTGGTAGTTCATGGTCAGCATCAAGAGTGGGGGCAGGAATGGCATAGAATACCAAAATAGCAGAGGCTGGTACAGGATACAGGTAGGCATCAACTCATGAAACTTACTGATATGTGTAGATATTTGTGCAAGATGTGAAATGTGTTTCCTGTTGTGGGTCATAGTCAAAAGATCCCCAAATCCAAAGAGCATTGGATTAGATGAGCCCCCAGAGTGTGCTATGAATATCTTGCTTTATTCCATATTCTTTATTTTCTCATTCATTCCTTAGTTGACTGCAGGGGAGCTGAGTGGGATAGGTGTCTCTGCCACCTGTTTTCTTCTTTGTTTGTGTTACTTCAAGGCCACCGGCTGCACGGGCCCTGGGCTGGCCTTGCTGGAATGAGGGGGCATTATTACTCCCTCGTGAGGACCCCTCACGAGGGAGAAGTGATGGATGGTATTTTGGAACCAAGTCTTTGTAGGGAGGATGGCTGTCAGAGTTACTTTTATTCCTTACTTTCACTCGTTTCCAGAGAAATCTTTATGGAGTTGGCCCTTGTTGGTGCTATAATTAAGTTCCAATCAGCCTTATGAGTCTGTATTCACAAAAATGAACTTCTTCTGAAACTCCAGAATTGATGCCTTAGTCTCATCTTTGAAACATGCCAGAACTGTGCAATGCAACAGATGCAGAATTCAAACTACAAGTTGTACCACTTGATGTAAAATTTTTGAATACTGTTAAAACAAGTTAACAGAAACAGGTGTCGTTAATTTTAGTAAAATAAGCTAATTTAAGCCAGTATTTGAACAATACCACTATTTTAATTAATGTGAGATTTCATAATCTTTTTTTGGGGGAAGTGTGAAGTTTTTGAAATTTGTATGCATCTCCTTCCTATAGTGCACTTCAGATCTGACTGGCAAAAACATTTCCTGTATTGAGTAACATATGTGGCCAGTGATCTTAGTGGACAGCCCAGAGTCATGTTCCATCTGGTCATTTTTCTGGTTGGCTTCAGGTTAGCAATGTCTTTTAATCCTCTTGGCTTTGTTGGTAGGACTTCTTCCCTGAGTCCCATCTGAGAGCATTTAAGCCTCCAGTAGCGTCTATCCATGGTAGCCCATCCTGGCCAAAGTGCTCCACATCTCCCTCTTTTTTGCCCCAAGACAGTCTTCTGCCAGATGCTGTAATTGAAAATGACATTGATAGCCTGCACCTCTAGACGGGTGAGGTAGGCATTGTGCCTCACGCTGCAGCTGAGCAAGGTGGGAAGGGAGCAGTCATTAGAGGTGAGCTTTAAATTGAATTGCCTGAAAGACAGGTGAAGATATAAAAAGGCTGTAGGTGGCTAGGACCAAGGTGGGGGAGAGAGAGAGAGAGAGGTGGCTAGGACCAAGGGAAAGCTGGTTTTTTTTTTTTTTTTTTTTTTTTGTGTGTGTGTAGGTGGAGACAGCCTGCTAGAGAAATCCAATTCTTAATTGAAAGCATGGAACCACCAGGAAATCCCCCCCAGGTTGGGCCTTAAATCAGATACATAGAAGTTTCTTACATTCACTCCTACTGGCAGAATGGAAAGCTAGGTTTGATATCTACTAGTCCAGTCTTTGAAATCCCACCTCATGGTGAGGTGGTTTTTTTTTTTTGGGGGGGGGCTCTGGGGGAAGTCATTTCTGGTTTGTAGAAGGGAGTGGATAGTGACCCTGACCTTGAAGGGTATTGTATGATGGAATGAAACAGCTTTTGAGAAAACACCCCATTTTGTGAGGCCCTTAGAAGGTGTCCAACACTTGAGTTGACACTTGACTATGTAGCTGTTGGCTCTCCACTTGGGGAGTCCTACATACACCACTTTGGACAGTTCTAGAAACCTGGTGGATTCTTTTTAGTGGCAGGACAGCATGTTCCTCTTTAGACAGTTACAGAATATACACTTTGTGTGTGTGTGTGTGTGTGATGTGCATGCATGTGTTTATATGTGGGTGCACATGCATGTGTATGCATGTGTGTGTGGAGGCCAGGGGTCCATGCCATATGTTCATATGTGGGTGCACATATATGTGTATGCATGTGTGTGTGATGTGCATGCATGTGTTCATATGTGGGTACACGTGTGTGTGTGTGTGTGTGTGTGTGTGTGTGTGTGTGTGTGTGTAGGCCAGGTGTCCATGTCATGTGTTTTTGTTTTTCACCTTATTTATATGAGACACTGATTCAGGTAGGTTAGTATGGTGGTTTGACTCAGATGTCCCCCATAAATTCGTGTGTTCTGAATGCTTGGTTCCCAGCTGATGGCAATTTGGGAAGTGGACCCTTGCTGGAGGAGGTGTGTTGTTGGGAGCAGGCTTATGGGTGTTACAGCCAGCTCCCCTTTCTAGAGTTCTGCTCACTGTCATGCAGTGGTCCGTCCACCTGCTATGGCAGAGATGCCATGCTTTCCCCTGCCATCATGAAGCTTCCCCTTGAGACTATAAGCCAAAATAAATAACTGTCCTATCACTAGCTGCTTTTGGTTGGGTGCTTTGTCCTAGTAATATGAAGGTAACTACCACAACTAGCTTGCTAGCTTGCCTTGGTGATCTACCTACCTCGACTTTCCCAACTCTGGAGTTATAGGTATGCACCACCATATCCAGCATTTACATGGAATTCTGGGCATCCAAAGAAGTCAATTCTTGTACTTGCATGGCCCTTTACCAACTGAGCCATCTCCCCAGCGCTAGTGCACACATTCACATTCTATTTGTTGTTCAAAATGGACAGAGATGAGACTTTGGTGTCAAAATGTTCTCAGTGCTCTCATTCCAGAGATGTTCTAGCTTCTCCAAATATTTCTGGATCTATTTCCTAGCCAATGGCATGGTCTTTAAAGAGGGTAAGACCTGGGCTGGAGAGATGGCTCAGCTGTTAAGGAGCTTGCCTGCAAAACCTAAAAACCCAGAGTTAAATTCCCCAGTACCCACATAAAGCCAGATACACAAAGTGGTTCATGCATCTGGAGTTTGCAGCTGCTGGAGGCCCTGGCACACCCATATTCTCTCTCTCTCTCTCTCTCTCTCTCTCTCTCTCTCTCTCTCTCTCTCTTATCTCTGTCTCTTTTATATCTCTCTCTGCTTGAAAATAAATAAAAATATTTTTATACAAAGGAAAGGGGTAAGTCCTAATGACTCACACAGGCCCTGTCTGCAGTTTCCCTCTTTGGTCTCTGCCCCATGACAGCTGGACACCTCTTCTCCAGGTGGAGGTAATCTCCCACTTCCTGTGCCTTCCAAACCCCAGGAACTCACAGAGGAGGGCTTGCTGTTTGCACTTCTGTTTCTCTAGCCAACTGGCGACTTCCTTTAGGAGAGAGATCATGGCTTATTCATGGTAGGGCCTGGCACAGAGCATCAGCTCAATAAATATTTGATGACTTAATTTAACTTTTGGAAATAGCTCCATCGGATTCAAGTCCAGTGAAGAGTGCATGACCAATTTGAGTTTGGTCAGTTGGTCTAAACTAGTAGCCTATGAAGCTCGTGGCTTCCTTCTGTGGTTAGAGAAGTCTGAGTGGGAGCTGGGGAGATGACTCAGTGGGCAAAGCACTCACTGTGCAAGCATAAGGACCTGAGTGCAGACCCCCAGCACTCACATCAATGCTGGCCGGATGTGGTAGCCTGCTTGTAATCCCCCTCCCCCGATGTAGAGACAGGAAAACCCTGGGCACAAGTTGGCTAGACGAGTCTAATGGTTAAGCACTGGGTTCAAGTGATGAACCCTACCTCAGTAAATGAGGTGGAAAGGGATTGAGGAAGGCTTACACAAGTGTACACACACCACAGATGCACACAAGCAAAAGGGGGGAAAGTTTGTGTAGAACTCTTAGGCAGGGAAATGCTTCCTTTGATTTTAAAGTCTTGAATTTTAAAACAATTCCTCTGACCACTGGACCACTGCCTCCTTACGTTGTGTATGGTATTTCTTTAGATGAGAGGCTGCTGAGTTGCAAGAGATGTGAGTGGGTACAGATGGGTGTTTTTAGGAAATTGGGGCGACGGCAGAGCTTGTGTTTGTGTGAGGGGAGCATTATCTTAGCCATACGCCCAGGAGCTGGATGCCAGGAGGCACCAGGGCACAAGGGCTCTTCAGCGTTCATTCACCTAACTAAATGTGTGAATTGGTGTCCAGCTAGTTCCCATCCCGGCTGAGTATGGTTTGCAGATACCAAAACAGCTACAGCTAATGGCAGAAAACAGTGCATTATTTATTTGCTTAATCGTTCTCTTCCAGTTTTATATAAAATACAATTCAGTAAATGAACAGGGATCCATGTTTAAGGTTGATGGTGTGTCCTAGGTGGTCACATACTCCTGAAGTGAGGGGCATCTCAAGTAGACGTCTGGCTGCTGGTAGGATGCTGTGACCCTAGGGAGTCCCAAACTCTGCTCTCTGTTTGAAACCTTGCCGTGTCTTAGTTTGACTTACCCACCTGTGCACCGAGGGCAGGACCTCACCTGGGACTCTGGCTTGCTTCAGCATACCTTTCCTGCCATGTCTTTCATTTTTATGACTTTCTCCTTGAAAAGATACAAATTGCCAGTGGGGGAGAATTATAATCTTGAGAATGGGTGGTCCCTTCTGCACAGCCACTCAGGTGAGCTGTCCTTTCACTTATAGGACACCAGTGTGACATTTCCAAGGGTAGAATGAACAGATCCAAGTTGAAGGGCCAAGGCTTGGTCCTCCTCTCTGCCACATTATTTACTCATTAAGTGATCTTTGCTCATGTGCTTTACTTCTCTGCACCTCTTTTTCCTTATCTGTAATGCGAGGATGATGATGCTGTCAATGAGGATGATATTTTTGATGATGGTGGTGGTGATGATAATGTTGCAGAGTTGTGAGATAAGAGAAAGAAGCTTTGTCACAGGCCAGAGTCTTTTTGCCTACCTTATTTTAGTTGTCCAGAGCTGGTGTATAGGTAACATACATGTGCTGTTTTCCATTTTTGAGCCTGTGGCAGGCATCACTAATCAATCATGGTCTTATTTTTCCATTGAGTCAGCCAATACCTCAGTGTGTTTTTGTGTGATACTACTAGTCACTTGAATTTAGCATAAGACACAAAGCCAATTTGTCCTTCCTGATCTAATCACCTTTAATCCCAGCATACAGGCTGAGAAACTGAGGCTCAAGACGGAAGGTAGAGACATTTAGCCCAAACCTCAGCAAGTGGGCAGAGGTAGAAGAATTTAAAGCCTCAGATTTCTTGACATCACACCAGTGCTTTTCCTGTTCTATGCACATACACTGTGTCAAAAGGAATTAAAGTTAATTTGGTCTTGAGAAATACCCAGAGAATCCTGGCTCCTCCCTTCCCTGTTATAATTAGATACCCTCGGGGCTGTCATCAAAGTGGGGCTGGATGACCTGCTTCCCAGCCTGATTGTGCCAAGTGATCAGGTTTCCTAAGGGGAGACGGGGTTGGTTGGGGGTGACTGTGGCTGGAGGGGTATAGATGACAGTAAAGGAACAAGGCTGGCTCCAGGGTCCCCTAATGATGGCCTGGGTTTGTGACACACTGAGACCATAGAGGAATGCCTTAGTCTTTCTGTATCTTGAATTTCTACATCTGGGAAATGGGCTGGTAAGACTCCTTCACAGGAGGGAACTGAGAAAGCACATCTGAAAATGCCTTGTAAATCGAAGCCCTGTTGGTTAAGTTTTCTTACATGTTAGTAATTTAAAAATATTCTTATTTATTTATTTGCATTTCAGTGAGTATGAGGTGAGGCTAGCCCATTCTCACCTTCCCCTGGGCTTCCTGTCAGGAGAGCTTCTCAATAATAAGGGATTTCAAAGTGCAAAACAAAGACCAAGAAAAACACATTGGCAATGACTGAGGTGAGGATAGTATTGAGTCGACAGAAAAATGATATAAATATTTTGGCTGACTAAGCAGAATGGAGCTTCATCTAAGTGAAAGAGAGTAAGTGGAATCAGGTGACGCCAGGCTCCTAGTCCTTTGCGGACCACGCAGGAGTATCCTCTGGAGTGAGGCAAACTGGGCAGGGCTGTGAGCTCCCATTCTCGGGCTAGCCTGGGCCTAGAAGGAGTTATGCCTGACAGATTCCTTTGGCTCGGTGGCCTTTGGCAGCTCTGCCCATCACATTCAAAGTCAGAAGCTGTCTTGGCTTGCACAACAGGGTGTGTTACTGTCCAAGACAGTTTGCCCAGGGAACTGACCATTCTGCTCTAAGCCTGGAGTCCTGCCCTATGAATTCCCTCCTACCCCATTATTTTTATGGAAAATTCAGAGAATGAAAGGGTTAATTTTTGTCCAATAAATTTTGCAGAGAATTTGTATTTTGTTTCATTTTGGGACTCAGTTTTGTGAGCCAAATGGTCATAATCAGCTTACTTGGAATGCCCAGAGAGGTGATGAAGACATATTTGGATATCAGAGATTTTTTTTTGAAATTTCGTCAGTCCGGAAAAGTAACTATCTCAACTTACATGTGTTTATGTGGGTGTTTGCTACAGCGGGACGCTAGGAAACAGAACATCAAACTGACCTGAAATAAAACTAAAAGTAGCCTGAAATGGGGCCTCTGGGAGTGGAAAAGTCCCCTGGGTGCCATTAGCTTTAGGTGGAATTTACTGTGTGGCTGGTCGTTAGCAAGTCAGAAAGCTTTTGGAGGTGATCTGAGCCTCTGCCTCTGTCATCCAGTACATTTTGGAAGCCACCAGCTGCCTCTGGCTGCCAGGCAGCAGAAACATGGCTTGTCAGTTTACATGGAAATCTGAAGACTGACTAGGAAAAAGTGTCTAAGAGACACCACTTGCCATTTTTAATACTGGTGACAGCTGAGGCAATATTTTCTGTATTGGTTTAAGTAAGATATATTATTAAGATTAATTTTACAGTTCATTTTCCTTTTTAAAGTAATACAGTGATTGGGAACGTTGACGTTACCCACTCGACACGTGTTGTATATTTTTTCCTGTGTGCATGTATACATGTTTATCTAGGTTTGCATATGAGTGTGGAGGCCAGGTCTCAATATCAGGGGTCTTCCTCAGTCTCTCTCCATAGAGTCTCTTGCTGAACTTGGAATTCACTGACTTGGCTAGACTAGCTAGCCAATGAGTGGCAGGAATTCCCTGTCTCTGCTGCCTCCTCAGTGCTGGAATGACAGGTCTGGCATGCTGCATGGGTGCTGGGCATCTGAACTCTAAGTATTCGTCTTTGTGCTGTAAGCACTTCACTCCCTGAGCCATCTCCCCAGCCTGCGTGCTATATTTTTATCTGAGCCAACCTGGTCCCGCCTGCTCCTTCTGGAGTGAGGAAGTAGAACCCCAGAGAGGGGGAAAGGCTCCCCGGGAGTCACATAGCAGCTTCATCAGCTCTCTGAGACCTGGTGGAGGAGGTTGGCATCGGCATAGCTGGGTGGCGTAAACAAAGGGTACGATGGGAACGCATGACAGACATGCTCATGGAGGGAGGAGGAGTGGATTGGTTACTTAAGGGAAGAAGTTAAATAAGTTCTTAGCTAAGAACTTTGTAGAAGAAAGTCTCTTGAACAGGACAGGCAGAAACAAATGTAGAAGACAAGCCCCTGACAATTTCTCAGCCAGCCACCAGATTTTTGAGTTCTACTTAGTCTCTGGGCTGTGACTGAAGTTTTTAGGATTGCTTCAGAGCTGCATGAGGGTGGGGGACCCAGCTCACAGTGGGGGCTCTAGGCTCTAGGTCCTGGCCGGTGGAACAGGAAGCCTTGAGTCCATCTTGCTCTCTGTCATCACCTGGGAAGCGAGGCTTCTAGAAGATTCAGAGGGCCTATTGCCTCAGTGGACAGAACTGGCAGGAGGCACTTGCTTCCAAGTCCTGGAGGGGCAACAGGTCCATGGGCTAGCCGCATCTCTACTTTCTATCCAGGAAGTATGTGGCTTGCTTGTGTGCATCTGTGTGTGGTATACACAGGTCTGTGTGCACCACATGTGCTCAGCTGGGGGGGGGGGGACGTCCACCGGGCAGCCAGAGCCCCACTCCATTGCTCTTCAACCCAGTCTTATTTGAGCCTGAGCTTCTTACTGGTATCAGAGCTTGCTGGTTTAGCGAGCTCTGTGCTCTCCTTTGCAGAACTAGGGTTACTGGAACGCATGGCCATGCCCAGATGTTTACTTAGGTTCTGGAGATTTGAACTTGGGTTGTTGTGGGCCCCATCAGGTACTCATGCTTGTACAGAAAGTGCACTTAACCACTGAGCCATCTCTCCTGCCCCATTTTTGTTCTTTTAACCAAAAGCTGTCAAAAGGCTAAAGTTCAGCATTCTTATTGGTCTTACTTTAGTTTTGCAAAATGGATTTTTTTCTGCCTTGAAGTATAATCATTGCACATTAGCAGAGTGTGTATTGAGTGTCGGGCACTGGGCTAAGCAGCTAGCATCTAGTATCTCATTTAGTGCAGTCACCCATCAGGCTCTTCAAGAATTTTTATTGTTTCAGAAGTTGAGGTCCAGAGATGAAAGGAATTACCCAAGGTTACATAGCTGGCTAAGCGACATTTGGATTCAGGTGGATGCCACATTCCAGGCTTATAACAGTGTTTTGAGCTGTACAATCTTGCCCCATCACACAGCCAGGGAAGGCGGGTCTGGAGTTGTTGACTGGACTGAACTTGAACCCACATCAGGCTACACTGCTGCCCTCGCCCACACCTTGGCTGTGGTGGGTCTATTGACCCAGATGTGTGTGGAAGCCATGCTCCCTGCTCTGTGCACTGTGGGCTTGGGACCCCCTAGCTTTCATTCCCAGCCCCTCATGAACCTGAGCAGGCCGGTGGGGCATGTTCTGTGTGCACAAAGCCTTTAATAAGGCGTTTGAAAACAGTTGTGGAAGGTTTGCTCTAATTAATTACACTTGACATACTTGGAACTGGGGCCTCCTGGATGCAGAATGCAAATTTATGCCCAGACAGATGTAAGGTACACTTGCAGCCAAGAGCTTTGGCAGGCCCCAGCCAGGACTAGCTGTGTCACTCCCAGCCCTCAGGGGACAGTGACAGACAGTGAGAAGTGGAGTGAAGACTCCACTCTGGGAATACCAGAAGCCCACAGGCCGTCAGGAGAAATAGCTCTGGACTTTGGGGCCAGAACTCTGGTCTCTAATCTTGGGCAAGCCTTTTCCTTCTGTGCGCCTCAGTTTTCCCTACTGTACAATGAGGGCTTTGCTGGGGGCTCCCAGAAGGAATGTGTTATTAGCTTGTCCAGAGAATCAGCTTGTCGGTGGGTTTTGGAAATACAAACAGCTTAGATGAGTCTGGAATAGCAGGGAAACAGAGGGCCACAGTACAGAAAGGCCAGCCCTGATTTCCAGGGCTCCTGGTGCTCTCTAGCCAGCATGAGTCCTCCCCTCCCTCATACCCCTGAGCACCCACCTACCCCTCTGTCAGCAACTTACCTCTCTGTAACCAGTTACCCCAAATTTCAGTGGCTCACCACAACAGCAGTCATTTATCCTGTCACGGGCTCTGCGGTCTGGGAATTTAGGAGGCCTCAGCTGGTGGGGTCTGGCTTGAGGTGGATGTCTCTGTGGTTGTGGTCATGTGTTAGCTCGCTCAGGTGGAGTCATCTAAAAGGCTTCTTCAGTTTCCTTGTTGCCTGGATTTTGAGGGGGCTCCTCAAGCCCCCTACCATCATGGTGGTCTCCCGCACGGGGCTTCCTGCTTGGTGGCTCTGAAGGCATATGTGTCATGACTTATATTTGAGTGTGCATGCGTGTACACACTGTTTCCTACGTGTATGGTGTGCTTGTGTATATGGAGGGCAGAGGACAATGTCAGGTGCCTTCCCTGGTTGCTCTCCACCCTATTCTTTGAGACTAGGTCTCTCACTGGATGGAGTAGAGCTCACTACAAGTGAGCCCTTGGATCCCTGTCTGTGCCTCCCCAGCACTGAGATTGTGGGTGTCACCACTGTGCCCAGAATTTTAACATGGATTCTGGGGACTGAACTCAGGTGCTCATATTAGCATGGCAAGCACTTTACCTAGGGAGCACGCGTGTGAATCAGCCAGCCTCTGAGTCCTGAAGTGTCACTTCACTGTGACATTCTGTTGACCAAGGCAGTTCCACAGGGGAGCCCCAGTTATCTCTACTTGTCTAAAGGGGAGTGTCAACGTCCCATTGTGCCCATAGGATGGAAGATAGATCCATTTGGCCCTCTTGGGAAAATATGGCTGCTATCCCACTTGCCCACCATTCATTCTCCGTCCTTCTCCTGACACACCCACCTGTGCATCTGTCCAGATCTTTCTTCTTGTACAACATATACTCATCCAGTTATCCATCAGTCTATTCTGTGTGCCTTGAGCACCTACTGTGTGCCAGGTTGCAACTAGGTATTTTCAGAAATGAGCTCACAAGGAGAAAGAATGAGACTAGAGGTAATCAGTCTCTATCCCTCAAACAACTCCATGTCTCTCATCACCTCTGTGTTAAAGAGAAGAAACTAAGTCACGAAGCAGCTGACTACCTTGCTCAAATTCAGTTGCTGAGTGGCAGGGTCAAGCTTGAACTCAGGGCTTTGTGAACTCCCCATCTTGTTTCCCTTCACAGAGGAGGCAAACTCCTGTTTTTTTCTGAGTGTGAAATGTTGCTCCATGAATTGTTTTCACATTCCTATCTTTTTCCCCCTAAATGCAAATAGGTTAATTTTTTTCAGGCTATAAAAATAACACATTCATTATAAAAACATTCACGCAGTTCTGAAAAGTAGGAAGATTATTCTTTAAAAAAAAAACACCTGAATCCTGAGATAACCACCGTTCACATTTTGACGAACATTAGTTGTCATTTCTACATTTTTAAGTATTTATGATTACCATTTCACACAAATGGGATTATATTCCACATACTGTTCTGTAGCCTGCTTGATTTTTGCTTTTTTAAATTCCAAGGTATCTTTCATCATCAGTGAATATAAATACTTTTTAACTACTGTATTCTACCACCTGTATGTTTCCAAATTCCGTATCCTATTGGATTTTGGCCATCTCTCACAATTCATTGTGGATTCATAATCCACACAGTGAAAAGCTTTGCAGAACCTTGTATGGGCAATTTTCATATGTTTGCATAGTTAGTGTGTTTTGATGACAGACCCTCTCATTACCTTCTCTTGTCTTTATCCCTCTCTCACTGACCCCTTGATTTCCAACCAGTCCTCTTTCTCCTTTGATGTCTTTAAAAATGGTTTCAGAGAAGCTTATTTTGGTCCAAGATGTTTTCTCGTATGGGACTCTGTTCCCCTTCCCTCTGGGCCTCAGGGTTTGCATTCTACATTTAGACAGAACTCGCCACACCCCCTCCCTCCCCAGATTCCAGGTGCCATGGCTCTGCACTCTACCGGAAGATGTCCTTGCTTCTTCCACACCTGCCCTGGCCAGCACTGTGTGCTGCAGGTAACTGTCAACTTTGCTGGCTTGGTGGATACAGGAGGGAGTTGGAGGTGCTTCTGTGTTGTCTTTTGGCACTGCTGGGTCAACCATTTTGCCTGTTTTTATCTTAGGGTGTTTTATCTTTCTGTTCGCCCCCCCTTTTTTTCAGACAGGGTCTCTATGTAGCCTAGCTGGCCTCAGACTCTCAGTCTACCTGCTTTAGTGTGTTGAGTGTGAGGATTTCAGGCATGTGCTGCTGTGCCCAGCTGCTTATATTAGCTTTAGAAATATATTTATTTGTGAGCAGAAAGAGACAGACAGAGAGAGCGAGAGAGGGAGAATGGGTGTCCCTGCACACAAACTCCAGATGCATGCACCACTTTGTGCATCTGGTTTTACATGGGTACTGGGGAATTGAACTCAGCTCATTAGGTTTTGCAGGCAAGTGCTTAACGCTGAGGAATCTATCCAGCCCTACACTAGCTTTTTAAAAACTCTTTGGATTTTAGAGTTACTGACTCTTTGTTACATTCCAGTTTTTTTCTCTAGACTTTTTTTTTCTAAAAGAAACCTGATTAATGTTATTTAGTAATGGTGGTTAAATAAAAATATTTAATTTTAAATATTAATTTTTTATTTTGATTTTTTTGCATTTTTCCCTGTTGCACCATACTTACAAAGACTTCCTCACAGTAAGACTTTATCGTGAAAAGGTAACATGTAGGAAGGCAGAAAATATTTCCAAATCCTATATCTGACAAGGACTTAATATCCAGACTATATTTAAAACAATTCTACAGCCAGGTGTGGTGGCACACACCTGTGACTCCATCCCTGGGAATGTGTAGGCGGGAGGAACAAAGGTTCAAGATCAGTTCAGCTACATAACTTATTTGAGGCCAGCCTGGGGCTCCATGAGTTGCTATCTCAAAACACCAACAAACAAGAGCCATGTCTACTGGGCAACAACAAAAACTTAACTCAAATGAAAAATTGGCAAAGGACTCCAGGAGGCACTTCTCCAAAGAAGATGTACAAAAGGCCAATAAACATATGACGTGTGTGCAGCATTACAAGTTCAAATCCACAGTGAGACTTCATCTCTCACTTTTCACAGGTTTTATGGGGAAAGGAGGGAAAGATAAAATATAAATATTGACAAAAATATAGAGAAACTAGAATCTAACTGTTGATGCAGCTGTTAAGGAAAGTAGTGTGGTAGTCTATAAAAAACAAAATATATTCATATGATCCAGAAATCCATTTTGGGTATATATTCAAAAGAATTCAAAGCAAGATCTCATAGAGTTACTTGTATCCATGTTCATGGTGGCATTGTTTACAACAGCCATACAACAGATTCAACTGAAATGTATACTGAGAGAGGAACCAGCAAACAGAATGTGATGTGTGTATACGATGGAATATTATTCAACCTTTACAAAGAAGGAAGTCCATGTCCCAACAAGGATGGACCTTGAAGACAGCGAACAGACACATACTGTATGATTCTGCTGTAGATGATGAGGTCTCTCAGTACAAAGGAAAGTGGTGATTGCTTGCAGCTGGAGTGTTCAGTGGATACAGAGGTTTCCATTTTGCAAGAGGAAAAACTAGTCCTAGAGATTAGTTGCACATCGGTGTGAATATACTTACCATTCCTGGACAGTAGCATTACATTTTAAAATGGTTAAGAAAGTAAATGGAACAAGTTAAGTATTTACATAATCTAGCACTCATCGAGTCCGACTTTCAGGAACATACATAAGATACTGATGATTTTCCTTCCACATGATATGTGCCAGTAGGAAATGACAGAAATATCCATCTTTATTTTGTTTCATGTGGGTTTTATTTTTGTATATGAAAGTGATTTTTCCTTCTGGAATATATTTGTTTTAAGGGGGACTAAGATCCAGCTCGTTTTCTCCCAATGCTGTGCTTGTTTTGCTTGGCTCTTGTTTTCCTCCTGCCTTGAAATGCCATCTTCACTTTATATTTCATTTCTGTGTCTGTAGGTCTGTTTCTGGACTCTGTTGTGATCCCTCGGAGTCTGATCATTTAAAATAAGCGTGAACACTGGAACCATATCTTAAGAGCACGCTTAGAGATAGCGTATCAGTCACGATCAGTGCTGCTTGCCAAGTGGGCAACTGTGTGAAGGGCTCCTTTGCTGGCTAATGCTCCTTGTCTGCAGACTGGCACCGATGCCGTGATGTATGGGAAAGAAAACAGGCTGGGAAGATGGCTCGGTGGTAAAAGGGCACTTGCTGCCTCTTGGGTACGGATCACCCAGAACCCACATAGAGAGCAGGTGTGTCGCCCAGGTCTGAGCTAAGTTCATGTTCATGTGTGTGTATAGAGGAGGACTGAGACCAGAGAATTCCTGGGCTCACTGACAGATAGCAGTCTTTGCTCCAGGTGCAAAGAGAGACCCTGTCTCAGGAAGTGCCATAGTTGAATGATAGAGAAGGACACAGGAAGTTTTCCTCTGGCATGTGTATCTGTTCACACATATGCATATACCACACACACACACACACACACACACACACACACACACACACACACACACAGAGAAACTAAGGTTCAGTGAAGCCAGGAATTGCTCGAGTGGAGGCTGGACCTTGGGACCACCCATCTCCAAAGCCTTGGAGTTCTCTCCTCTCCTGGATGCGATGGCATCTTTCCTTGGGGATCATAGAGGGCCTCGTGGTGGTGTGCTGCCTGCTTGCCAAAGGGATGGGCAACTGTAGTCAGCCTTGCTGGTATCTGTCTTCATTAATTTTTAAGTAACTAATGATATTACAGCAAACTAAATAAAAAGACTATCCTGAATAAATTTCATGTCCCTTATATTCAGCATTAGCATTTTTGTAGTTGTTTTATAAGTTTGTTTTTATTACATAAATCATGATGTTTCAAAATTTTGCTCTCCTTTTCTTCTGCCTAGCTTTACTGTTTAGCTGCTTCATCTCCTTAATGATTTTTGATACTATGTAATATCCACAGAAGAGAATATACTGTGTGTTTGACCTGTACTGTACTGTTGGACTTTTAAGTTGGTCCGTGTTATGGTTTGATCCAGGTGTCCCCCACAAACAAATGAATGTGTTCTGAATGATCTATCCTCAACTGATGTCAGCTTGGGTTTTACAACCTCGCTGGAGCTGTGTTGTTGGAGAAGGGCTTATGGGGGTGATAAGCCACCTTCCCCTTGCCAGTGTTTGGCAACCTTACTGTCACTGTTTGCAGTGTTGTGGCAGAGGTGATATCCACCCCTTTGCTCATGCCATCGTTTTCCCTGCCAGGATGGAGTCTATCCTTGAGTCTGTAAGCCAAATAAACCCATTCCTCCACAGCCGCTTTTGCGTGATTGCAACAGTCCGAATATTTTTTGATGTGTGTTTGCACTTGTACGCACGTGCGAGCGTGTGTGTGTGTGTGTGTGTGTGTGTGTGTGTGTGTGTGTGCTGTGTGTGACATGTATGGACATGTATGTACAAATGTGCACACCCCGTGTGCAGGCCAGAGGAGAATGCTGTGTGTCGTCCTCTACCACTGTTCCACACTGTTTCCTTGAAACAAGTCTTCTACTGAACCTTGAACTGTCATTTCAGTCAGACTGACTGACCAGTGAGCCCCAGAGATTCTCATGTCTCGGCCCATGACAGGACTGGGGCTACAGGGGTGCATGGCCGCACCCAGGTGCTGGGGATTGAACCCAGGCCCTCATCCTTGCTTACATATTGAACCATCTTCATAGCCCCTAATATTTGATTTCTTAATATTACAGTATCATGAAGCTCTTTCATGTAGAAAATATGTTGATATTTAACAACCATCCCTTTGCTCTATTCCCAAAGAGATTACTGGGTCAAGGGTAGATAGTAATCAAACACATTTCTATATATCCAGCCTCTTTTGTGGCATTTATTGGACTAGGTGTTGGGAACCTCTTTTGACATGGAAAAGAAATAAAGAGAATTCTTTAAAAATGTCTTTTTAGTTGTGTGTGGTGGCTCACAACTTTAGTTTCAGCTCTCAGGAGACTGGGATAGGAGGATAGCTGTGAGTTTGAGTCCAGCCTAAGGTACAGAGTGAGTTCCAGGTAAGCCTGGGCTAGAGTGAGACCTGCCTCAAAAAAAAAAAAAAAAATCTTGCCAGGCACGGTTGGTAGCTCATACTTGTAATCTTAGCATTTTGGAGGCTGAGGTAGGAGGCAGCTTGGGCCATGTAGTGAATTCTAGGTCAGACTGGAGAAGGACTTCTTTCAAAAAAAAAAATGTCATGGTTTTGTTATTTTGAAAACAGTACATGTTCAATGAGGAAAACAGAATTTATGCAAAAAGACTAACCCATACCTCTCTAGCTTTCCAAAATGGCCTCCATCAATTTCATTATTTATTTATACAAAACAAGTTTTTCAGTAAACTATTTTTAATTTTGTTTTATTAGCAAGAGTTCTCTATTAGGATTTTTCCTGCATTCATGCTGACATTCAGGTTTGAATGATTCCCTGTGTTCCTACCATGCACCTCATGCCTTGCCGGCCCTCGAGGGGAGCCAGGGTGCTGAGTCTGTGTGGATTCTGTCCATCTGGGGCTGTTGAGAGCTCTAGGCTGATTGCTAATGGTGCTGTCGGGGAAGATGAACCCTGCGAAGGGAACGCAAGGCAACTTCTTGTCGGAAGAGGCATTTGAGCCCGACTTTGTACTTTTGATTGTAGCTGTATTAAATTTATAGACTAACTTGGGTAGAGAGGACATTCTTGTAATACCGATCTCCCCCTACCCCAACATGGGTCTGTGTCTGAACTCATTCGTCTCACATAACAGTACTTTTGTAGTTTCCTACCTAACTTTTAGATATTTAAATGTATTTCCAAAGATTTCACGTTTTCATTGCAATTAGCAATGATCACTTCTCTCATTCTATACTCTACTTAATGAATGTGGGTACATGGACAAGCTCCCACATCCCCATACTGGGTTTTGAATCTAGGATTCTCACATGCCAGGCAAGTATTTTTCATTTTGAGACAGGGTCTTACTAAGTTGCTCGGGCTGGCCTTAAACTCACGCTGTACCCTGGCCAGGCCTTAAATTTGCAGTCTTTCTGCTAGCTGGGATCACAGGCCTGAGTGACCATGCCCAAGAAGCCAGTGGTTTTTCTGTGGTGATTTTCTGTGGATAGTTAATTTTATTTACTTAGTTTCAGTTTCTGTGTTGGGTTAATATGATGAGTAAATAATCTTTTTTTATACAACATCCCCCCTTACATAATCCATCAAACAGACCTTCTAGAATAATTTGAATTATAGCAAGGATATTGGATTGTCTTATTTCCTTATTTTAGTGGGGAGGATTCTATCACTTTGAGATCAAGTATCATGTTTTATTTTGGTTTCAGGAATACATTTGTTATCACTAACTTCTAACTTCTAAGAATTTTATCTTTCAGTTTTTATTGAATGGGGTGAGTGCTGTGCTATAGGAGTGATTTTCACTTTTCTATATTTGAAATTCTTTCTTTTGCAACAAGAATCCTCCCCTACCCCCACTGTAGAGCTATTTAGTAATAAGGGGGGAAAAAAGGATGGTGAATTTTTAACAAATGCCTTTTCATTATATACCCAGATGGCCATATGGTTTTTTCCTTTGATCTGCTGATGTGATGAATTTTATTAATAGATTTCCTAATATTAAACTATCCCATTTTGTTCATGGTGTTTCATTCCTTTAGTACATCCTGGGTCTATCTTGCAGTGTTTTGTGTCTGTATTCATTAGTGAGATTGCCCTGTAGTTTTTACTGTGCTGTTTCCATTGTTTTTAATAGTCGCTATGCTAGTGTAGTGGGTTATAAATTGGAAGGAAGCCTTGTGCCATGTCCAAAGATCTGGAGCTTGGAGGGAAAAAACAGTTCAGATCACGTAGTTATGGGTAGTGGCGGCTGAGATGTCTGTGTTGAGAAGGACTCTGAGGCCTTGTCATGTGTAAACAATTTATTGTTTTGTGAGAATGTAGGAAATGAGAATTTAAGTGTGCATGCCAGATGTTTATTTGTAGGCCCAGCCTAGAACGATTCACACAGCACTGGAATTATCTGTGTTTTCTAAGTCTAAAATAACTTGCAATGCAACTCTATCTTGTTAAGTTTTGGGAGATATTTTTTACTGCAATCCTTTTTTCAATAACTTTTTTGGCTATGTTCGTCTCCAAGCAATTTTTATCATTTATGCTTTCTTAGAAACATACTCGTTTCATTAGAATTAAAACTATATTTGTGTACTTCAGAATATGTTAATTTTGGAAATCTCTTGTGTGGTTGTGTGGTTTTATTTCTTAATCTTACTTTTTTTTGTAGTTTTTTGTTTTTTTTCTCTTGTTTGAATGACTGGTATCTTTGGGCTATTGTATTATTTTTATTTTTATATTTTCTGCCTAAATATTCAAAATTATTTGTCAGTTCTTCTGAAACTATTTTCAAATTATTATGCCTTTATCTACCTTCCTGTTTTTCTAAGATTTAAAAAATCTCAATTTTTTTAATCAATGAGTTTTCCTCTGAGCCGGTGTTTGGTCAGACCTATCAACCTTACTATGAAATATTATTCTGTCTCCTAAGTGTTTTATCATTTTAATTTGACAATCTCTTTAGCTTACATTATTTAAAAGTATAATTTAAATTTCTGCATATTTTTGAGACCAGGTCTCTCTCTGTATCCTAGTCAGGCCTTGATTGTGGCAGTCTTCTGCCTCAGCTTTTCAAGTGCTAGGATTACAGGTGTGTACCACCACAACCTGCTTTGTATGATTTCCATGTTAATTTTTTAATCATTTTTGTTCTATTGTGGGAAATTTTTGCCAGTGATCTGCTTTTGAAAATTTACTGAGCTTTTTGGACTCATTAAAAAATATTAATTTGTATAAATGTTTCATTTGCTTGCAAAAGCACGTAATTTTGGGGGCTGGGGAGATGGCTCAGAGGATGGTCTTGTTGTGCAGGTGTGAGTGCCTGAGTTAGCATCCCTAGAGCCCATGTGGAAGCTAAGCAATAGGGCTTCTTTAATCCCAAAGTACCTTTGGCAAAAGGAAGACGGACAGGAAAGTTGCTCCAAAGCTCATGAAAGTGAGTTATGGAAGTGGAGTGGTGCACAGGATGAGACACCCTGCCTCAAACAAGCAGGAAGAAGAGGAAGGCAAGGACTGACTCAAACTTGTGCTCTGACTAAACACCCACCACGTTAACACGTCGAGCATGTGTGTGCACATACACCCCCCCCAAATAAATAAGTAAATTATAGAAAGAAATTATTTCTAGGGCTGGGGCAATGGCTCAGCAGTTAAAGGCGCTTGCTTGCAAAGCCTGCAGGCCTAGGCTGGATTCCCCAGCACCCACATAAAGTCAGACAGGCAAAGTGATGCATATGCCTGTAGTCTGTTTGCAGAGGGAAAAGGCCCTGGTACACCATTCTCTCTCTCTCTCTCTCTCTCTCTCTCTCTCTCTCTCTCTCTCTCTCTCATTAAATAAGTAGGCAAATAATTTAAAATATATTAAAAATAATTTCTACTTGTAAGCTTGTTTACTATATACACATATGACTTACATCATTGACTGTTATATTTTTTCAGATTTCCCATATGTCCTAATCATATTTTTCATTATTTCAAGAAATTAAGAATTTGAATGTTTGCCAGTATTTTTTTTTGCTTTATATATTTTACCATATCTGTGATGTTTCTAGGTCATTTATCAGAAATTTATCTATCTACCTGCTATACTTTATTATGGATTATATCTTTAATCTTCTAAAATAGTCCTTCCTTGTCTTGTTTTTTTTTAAAATTTAGTTCTGGTTTTTGTAATTTTTATAATTGTTTCATATTTAATTTTAATTGATAAAGAGTAATTAGTCCCATTAATAGGTTAGGTTTCACCTTTAATTCTAGTCATTTTTATGAAGTACTTCCTATTTTCCCTTATTGGAATTCACTTGGTTTAGTTTTAAATAGTTATTTTACTTTCTGTGCCCTTGAAAAGAAAAGCCACATTTCTTTTGGATAACACAGTTTTTTTTGTTCACAAGTTTTTACAAACGAGTCTGAGAATCTGTTTTAAAATATGAAACTAGTACGTGGGAGGTAGGGGGGGATCTACAATTTTGAAGCCAGCTTCAGCTACAGAGTGAGTTCAAAGACAGCCTGGGCTATATAAGACCCTATCAAGAAAAAGCTGGTTCAGTGGTTAAGGTACTTGCTTGCAAAACCTGCCAGCCAGGGTTGGATTCTCCAGTACCCATGTAAAGCCAGATGCACAAAGTGGTGCGTGCATCTGGAGTTCTTTTGCAGCGACTAGAGGCCCTGGTGCATACATTCTTTCTGTGTCACTTGTCTCTCTCTCCCTGCTTGAAAATGAAGATTGAATAAACATACAAAAACCTAGTTCTAAAACAAGACAAGCCAAAAAAGGAAACTTGACCTCTATTATATTTATTATAATGACTAGTAGTATGTTTTGTTATTTTTGTCATCTAGTTTTGGTCCCAAAGTACCTGTGTACGATGTTTTTTGATTCCTTGTCATGTTGAACAGCCACTTAGATGAGGAGTGTCTTTTTTGTCCCTTGGCACTCTGTAGCTGCTCTGTTGTCTTCCACTGTTAGTATCGCAGGAGAGAACCAGAGGCTACATGGTGTCCCTTCCCTTCCTGCACACCTGTGTCGTTCTGTCTCACCCCACAGGTCCTTTAATACTTGCTAGGTGTGTGGCTTTAGTTTGAGCATACATGTGGAGCCCTTCCTACTGAGAACATGTGGTCTTGTTATGGAATGATGGTTAGCCACATTATAGCCACATGCATGATTGCGTGTGAAGCCCCCCTTCTCTGCACGGACACTGTTTTCTGCTTCCCATGCTGGGCTCATTCTGTGCAGGCCTCATGGACTCCTTGCTCTTTATCACTTCTTTCTTTCTTTTGGTTTTGTTGTTGTTGTTTTTGGTTTTTTGAGGTCTCACTCTAGCCCAGGCTGACCTGGAGTTCACTGTCATCATAGCTGAGGTTGGCCTCTACCTCATGGGATCCTCCTACCTCTCCATCCCAAGTGCGGGGATTAAAGGAGAGTGCCACCACGCCTGGCTGTCCATCATTCCTGAGCTTCCTTTTCTGTGTTCCTCTGTTCTTGCCTCCTTTCATTTCACAGTGCATACCAAGGACTAGAGGCAAACTTCCTTCTCTGAGTGGGATGTATACCTTGTTTTTGTTGTTGTTTGGCTTACTCTCTTTCCCTATTAGTTTCATTTATTCATTCAAGTAAATGCCCTCACAGGACCTCAGCGGCTACTTCCGGGGGTCTTGAGTTGAAAGGGAGGGCTCGGTGGGTGCTAGAGGTTCCCAGATGGGCTGTGTGTCCACACAGCTGGAGGTGGAAGAGACCTGCCAGGTGTGCAGCTGCTCTGTGAGCACCCAGACAGACCCCTTGCTTGGAGGGTCAGAATGGGCTAGAAAGCTTTGCTGGAAATGGCTTAGCTGGCACTGGAATTTCTCTGGAACTCCATACATGGGGCCCTTCGGGTCCTGTCACCTCCTCTCTCCTCCACTTTTAACCTTCATCTTACCAACTCTGTCAGCTGAGGAGGATGACTGGGAGGTGGTACCTCTCTGACATCTAGCAGGAATTTCTTGGTAGATGGCTTGATCATGATGCCTCCTCTCAATTTTAGCACCTCCTTTATTCCACAGGTGGTGGTGGTGTGTGTGGTTTTTTTGTTTTGTTTTCCAGTGTAGGCTGACCTGGAATTCACTCTATGACCGAGGATGGTCTGAAACTCATGGTGACCTCCCTATTTCAGTTTCCTGAGTGCTGGGTTTAAGGTGTGAGCCACTACCCCTGGCTTCAACAGGTTTTAGTTGTGATAAAATCATAATGATAGGTACATTCACCTTGCTGGGCCCTTCATCTTTTCATCTCGTAGAACTGAAATTCTGTGTACACTGAGCCCCGTCTCCTTCCAGTCCTTGTCCTTTTGTCTATGACTTTAACTCTTCTAGAACCTCATAATTGGATGTGTCCCCCAGAGTGTAGCATATGTCAAAGTTCCTTTCTTTTTAAATGCTGCATACTATTCCATTGTGTGGGTACACCATGTCCGTCTACCCATTTATGTGGAGCATTGTTACGAACATGAACTTACAAACAGCTCTTGCAGATCTTGCCTTCAGTTCTTCTTGGCATCTACCTAGGGATGAAGTTGTGGGATGACATAGTAATTCTATATTTTTATACCTTCTTTATTACTTGCTCTTTATTTCAAACAAGTAAACTAAGGCACAGAGAGGAGGTGAGATAGCAAGTGAGTGGCAGAGCTGAGACTGGGACCCAGATTCTCATTTTCATTCCCTCGGGACAGAATGACCCCTTTTTTCATTCTCTGTCCTTCCCCAACCCTGGGGCTCTCTTGCCTCTTTGGGCCTCAGTTTCTTCCTCTGAAATGGGTGGCTTTGGTGTCCTCTGCTCCCCAGCAGCAGTCGCTATGGCCTGTCCCGTTGTCCCCTGCCTGGCCTTCGATGCTTCCCCACTCACGGGGAGCTGCTCTTGCGGCCCAGCAAGCATCTGCTTCCCCATCTGGTCCCAACTTTTTTCTTAATTACCCACTGAATTGGCTCTAACAAAACGCTGACAACTTGAATGAGACATTAGCTGATGCATCAGTGCCTGTGCCAGGGCCTCAGAAACTTCAAGAACACGACTAGCCAGAGCCCAGCACAAGCCCTTATTTCCTGGTCAGAGTCCCCATTCTGGTTAAGTGGCAGGTGCCAGCCAAGGTACAGGGTCCTCTTGAGGTCTTGACCAAGGCATGAGGCCCTCGAAGGGTGTGTGTCAGGTCACAACCCAGGAGTGAGCGCTCATCCTCCAAGTCTTCATTACACATCACTGGCTCCAGTCTGCTTACTTTGTCCCTCCTCCATATTTCAGTGTTCCTTAAACATGGTGGGCATTGGCTGGGTGTTCTTGGTCACTAGTGCTCCCACATACCTCTCTGCCCGTATGCCCCTCTGTTTTCGCAAACACAAAAGGCAATCCTATGATATGATAGCATTCTCTCTGGGACTTCTTGCAGGTCTGAGGAGAAAGGGCAAGGCTTCTCTGTTTTCTTACTGAGAACTAGTCAGAAGCAGAAGACCAGCCAGCCTCATCTCTGCTCCTTCCTTCCTGCGTGACTCGGGACATTGTGGAACCTCTCTGAATCTTAGTTTCTGTTTGCAGATTGGAGTGGAAAGTCATCAGAGAACCCCAGAGAGTTAATTGTAGATCACGTTAGTCAAGACACATAAAGCACCTGGCATGCGGCAGGAACGCCCCTGCTTTCCCTCTACCCTCTCTAAGCTCAAGGCACACAGCCTTTGGCTTGTGCCCAGTACATTTTTGCTTTATTCAGTTTCTCGTGCCCCCTTTCTCCACCCATTTCTCTGCTTTTGGTTTAGCTGCAAGCCGTTCATGCTAATGTGTTTAACGTGCATCTTTGGTTTTTATGCCCTCTTAGAAGCTTGTTCATTGTGTGTTACTTTAAAATGAACTAGAGTGCTTTGCTCTCATTGTGTTTCTTTAGTCCCCCAGCTCATTGTTTCTACATGACTTGTAGTGACTGGGTGAAGTCACCCCATCTGATCCCTGTATGTCTCACCCCTTTTCACCTGTGCCATTTCTGCCAGCGCTCCGTTTCCCACGGCAAGGTTCTTCAGGCTGAGCAGCCCTGGTATGAAACAAACCCAAATCTGAGACTTGTGAGTGATGATGGCTTTGGATTTGGGAACATCTTGGATGTTGCATTTGCAGATTAGGGAGGCTCAACCAATAAAGTCTACACAGATGTTCCAAAATCCAAAGGATCTGAAATCCTTAGTACTTCTGGGCCCATGCATTTCAGACCAGGAGCCTGCAGCCTGACCCCAGCATGTGTCCCTAGTCCACTTGGGATAGATATTGGGAAGATTTCCATTTTCTGGCAGTCTGCATTTGTTTTAACCAGAGAAGCAGGGCTGCTTGTGCTGGTGTGTTGGGATGGAGTCCTTCAAGTTTCCTTCCTTGCCTCCAAGAGTTTTCTGTCACCCCAGACACAGCTTTCTTCACACATTCCCACATGGACATCCAGGAGACCTCTTATGGCCTGTATCCAGGTATGGATTTCGGGAAGAACTAGGTAGAGAGTTTTTGATAAAGCAAGAGCAGTGGATGTTCTCATGCCCTCTTCACTCTAGGAAATCATTAACAGTACACGTTGACTCAGGCTCGCCTTGAGTTGTTTGCCAAGAACCTCTTTTTCAATTTTTAATTCATGGTCACATGAGATACACAAGCTTTGAAAACAGTTCAGAGGATACAAAGAAACAGAATGAAGAGCAGACATGCAAGGGTTCTCCTCCTGCTCCTGAGCCCCATTCCTAGAAAGTCAGGGGTTTCTGACAGAGGCATGGATCACATGAGGGCAGATGTGCAGTGCTCATGTTGTTTTACAGTGTGGCTTTCCTCTCTAAATAGGGTTTTACTTCATGGTAGCCCTAATAAATCTGCTTCAGCTTTGTTTTGTGTCAGAGCTCAGTGTGCCATTATAAGGGTCTGACATAGTATGTGCTACTGGTTCCCTTTTGATAGGTATTTGTGGTGGGACAGAGGATATTTGGGGTCCAGTCCTGGAATCCCTTAAGACCAGAGAACCATGCTTCTTGCAATGTTGGTTGGCTGGCTGGTAATCTCTTTAGCTTTTGTGCCTCTGTATTTTGCCTTTTCTTTTTACAAATGTGTGTGCTCGCGCACGCGCGCGCGAGGGGGAGGGGAGAGTGTTGTATATGCATACATGCACATGGAGGCCAGAAGACAACCTTGGGTGTCATTCCTCAGGAAGACTATCATTGAAAGGGTCTAGGTGACCTGGAGCTCACCTGTTAGGGATCCTCCTCAGCATTAGGGTTATAGGTGTGAGGCACCATGGTGGCGTTTTAAATACGGATTCTAGAATTGAACTCAGGTCCTTGTGATTTTAAGGCAAGCACTTTTCCTCCCCAGCTCTGCCTTTGTTGTTGTTCTTATTTTTAAAAATATTTTTATTTATTTGCAAGTAGAAATAGAGGAGAAACAGAGACAATGGGTGTGCCAGGGCCTTCAGCTGCTACAAACAATCTCCAGATGTGCATGTGCTATCTTGGGCATCTGGCTTTACGTGGGTACTGGAGAATTCAACCTGGGTCATTAGGCTTTTCAGGCAGGCCATGGAGCCATCTCTCCAGTCCTTGCCTTTGTTTTTGAAAGATACTTTGCTCAGTATGCAGTCTGGGTTGACAATGTTTTTCTTTCAGACCTTACAGATGTGACTTCGCTGTCTTCTATGTAATTCTTTCTGACTAGAAGTTGGCTGTAATTTCCACCTCTGTTCCTCTTTATGTCATGTCTTTAAATGCTTTTCTTTCCACTTAGGATTTTTCTCTTTATCACTTGATTTAGCAATTTGATAAAATGATATACCTGAGAGTAGTTATCTGTTTCTTTTATTCGAGCTTCATCAAACATCTGGGGTTTCTGGGTTTATAGTTTGCACTAAATTGGCAAACTTTAAGCCTGTATTTTTGCAAATATTCTTTTTTTGGTAGCCCCCTCATCTCTTACCCCCCCCCATTTTCAGGGACTTAATTGCATGTCTCTTACCCTTTTGAGTCTGTCACATAGCTCATCGATGCCCTTGTTCTTTCCCCCCTCTTTTTTCCTTCTGTGTTTTGTTAGTTTCTGTTGCTGGTCTCTGAGTTAACAATCTTTTCTTATCTATTCTTAATTCAGCTGTGGAGTTTCTCTCATCTCTGGAAGCATTTTTTTTTATATCCTCTTGTGTGCCTATAACATGAAGCAGATTTATAATAACTGTTTTAATATATTTAAAGCCTTTTATTTTTGACACATCTGACAGCTTTGAGTCTCTTCCTATTGATTGATTTTTCTACTTCTTACAGGCTTAGTTTAGTTTGATTGACAGACACTGTGAATTGCACTTTGGTGCTGGTGTTTGGGTATTTGTCTCTTTGTGTTTGGTGTCTGGTATGGTTTTGGATGTGTAGTGGCTCTGACAAATTGGTAAACTTAGTTGCTTGGAGCAACACAAACCCATTACTCCCTCAGTTGTGTACCATGTAGCCATGGAAGTAACTTCAGAGAATTCATTAGATGATTTTGCTGCGTGGACATCACTGTGTGCTCTCACACAAACCTACTACACTAGCCTGTTGCTCCCAGGCCACATGCCTGTATGGTGCACATTGATCATGGCAGCACCTGTGGAGCACAGTGGGCAGTGTCTGTATCTCAGTATATCAAACATAGGAGAGGGATGATAAACATGGCTCACTTGTAGGAGGGCTCACTGTGAGTGGAGCTGCGGCTGAGAAAGGGGGGAATCACTGAGAAGGCTGAGGATTTTATTGAGCACACTGTGGACTCCATAAACACTCAGACCACACTAAATATATTTTTAAAAATTCTTCCTTCACTCATAAAGTAACCTTAGCTTACTGCAACTTTTTTTAAAATATTTTATTTATTCATTTTCAAGCAGAGAGAGAGAGAGAGAGAGAGAGAGAGAGAGAGTGTGCACCAGGGCCACCACCTTGTGGGTCTGGCTTATGTGGGACCTGGGGAATTGAACCCGGGGCCTTAGGCACTGGAGGCCAAGTGCCTTAACCGCTGAGCCATCACTCCAGCCCTTACTGCAACTTTTTAAATTCATAAACTTTAATTTTTTCCAACCTTTAGACTCTGTACTAACACTCAGATTAAAATATAAATGCATTGTACAGCTGTAAAAAATATTTACCTTAGCCAGGCGTTGTGGTGCACGCCTTTGATCCCAGCACTTGGGAGGCAGAGGTGGGAGGATTGCTGTGAGTTCGAGGCCAGCCTGGGACTACAGAGTGAGTGCCAGGTCAACTGGGGCTAGAGTGAAACCCTACCTCAAAAAATATCCTTTTTAAGCCTTTTTCCTTTTTTAAAAGTTTTTAATTTATATTTGCAAATGCACTTCAGATGCATGCTCCATTTTGTGTATCTGGCTTTACATGGGTTCCTAGGGGATCGAACCCAGGCTGTCAGGCATTGCAAACAAGCACCTTTAATCACTGAGCCATTTCTCTAGCTCCTATAAGCCATTTTTGTATTTAAAAATTTTTCATTTTAGGTTTTAAACATTTTTTTTCTTAAATGCGAATGCGTAAGACTAGGGGTCTAGTTCAGTGGCAGAGCCCTTTTCTAACTTGCACAAGACCATAAGAACCAAAGGACAGAGGGAAAAACAACCAATTCCTGAAAAATACACACACACACACACACACACACACACACACACAGCGTGTGTGTGTGTGTGTGTGTGTGTGTGTGTGTGTGTGTGTGTGTGTGCCCAGGCTTACTGAGTAGTTAGCATTACTTTCTCCCTTTGTGTCTGGTTCCATCGGAAGTTCTTCAGGGGTGATGACTGACACCTCCTATGACAGAAATGCCTTCTTTTGGGCTCCTTCCTGAAGGGCATGCCTGGGGCTGTTTTTAGTTTCTAAGCCTAACTGTACACTAGTGGTGAGAAGTACAGCATGGCACACACACACAAGCCGGCACAGTCCCTGCTTGTGAGGGTAGGTGCTGTGCTTCCGTGCGACCAGCAGCGTGGCAGGTCTGCTTATACCAGCGTCACCACAGGGGCATGAGAAAAGCATTGTGCTAGCTGGGATATTACCAGGTGGTAGAAGGTTTTCAGCTCCATTAGGGAACCACTGTTATATATGTGGCCCTTCATTGACCTAAATGTCCAGAAGTTCCAAAATGTCCTTATGCTGTGCATGACTGACTCTAGTGCTAGGGAATCAGAAATGGAAACACATCTCATTGGTCTAAAATCAAGGTACCAGTTGGGCTTCTGGAAGCCCCAGAGGAGAAGCTGTTAGCTCTCTAGCTTCCCAAAGCTTACCCCAGCTTTTGGCCTGTGGCTCTATTGTTTCATTTGCAAAGCTAGAGACTCCATGAGGAGGCCTGGTAGTCTCTCTGAACTTACCATCAATTGTCTTTAAACCACTGAGCCATCTGCCAGCCATCTTCCCATCCCTGCCTCTTCCATTTACAAGGGCCCTGCCTTCCCGGTGTGTGTGGTCAATGCCTATGATGCCAGCTACATGGGAGGCTGAGACAGCCCGGGAAATTTAGCAAGATCTTGTCTCAAGATAAAAGTTTTAAAAAAAAAGGACTTGAGAGTTTGGAGGCAGGAGAAATCAGTTCAAGGCTAGCCTTGACTATATTGTGAGTTTGGGGTTCACTTGAGCTGCATGTGACATTTTCAAAACCAATCAACCAATCAAACAAAAAACAACCAAACAAAATATCCCCTTTCTCCTAAAAAGCAAGAGTGAAAAGTAATGGCCATGTATCTCTGTGGTAGAGCACTTGCCTACCGTGAAGCCCTGGGTTTGATACCCTTACCACCAAAACAACAACAAAAAAGAAAAAGGAAAAAAAAAAAAAGACCTATGCATTGGGCCTGCTTGACTGGTCCTGGAGAAGCCCTCATCCTAAGGTTCCCCAACAGAGAGCTTAATTCCATATGCATGTCGTGAGGCAGTCACAACTCCAGGAATTAAGACTTGATCACTTTACTTTGGGGGACATCACTCTGACTACCATGGCAGTCCAGTGACAACAACAGTTTGATCTGTTCATGGTCCATGGCTTGCTTGCTCTTAAGATATGTTGGGCACCCCCAACACAGCTTTAGCAAAGAGCAGGCAGGGTCAGGCAAGCTGTGGCCCATGGAGTCAAGCTGGCCTACTTTCTGCTTTGTGAATAAAATTCTGTATTAGAACCTGGCTATGCTCATTCATGTATATATTGTGTGTGTGTGGGGGGGTAGTGCTTATTCCGGTGACCATAAACCTAAGCATTTACTTTGTGACTTTCATAGAAAAGTGAGTGTCTCAGGCCCTGGCCTAGTGCTCATTTCTCTTTCTGTCATGCCAGGGCTTTCCGAGAACGAGAACTCAACCTGGTGCCTAGTGTGGCTATTGGGAATGTGAACTGCCCTCCTCCGTGGGAGTTCTGAGAGTTATTTCACTTGGTGTCTTCTGGAGCGTCTGCCCTCAGCCCAGGTGATGGCCTCACACGCACCTGCTGAGCCCCAGGTAGTGTCATTAAACATTTATTAAGCCCCATGTGTAAAACCTTGGGTGGTAAGAACAACACATGTGTGCTGAGCATCAAGTGGGGTGCTCAAGCACATACCTAGCCTGGAGGATGTG